>WOVY01001032.1:0-50401 GCA_013436015.1 Rhipicephalus annulatus | reverse complement strand
CCCTTTCAGTTAGAGGCACCTGCCAGTATCCCCTGACTAAATCCAAAGTTGAGATGAAATTGGCACTGCTGACTTGCTCAGCCTTTCCTCAATATGCGGAATTGGATAAGTTTGGTCCTTTGTAACCGAGTTGAGCCTCCGATAGTCAATACACGGTCGCGGCTCTTTCCCTGGGACCTCAACCAAGATCAGAGGCGAGGTGTAATCACTCTCTCCTGGCTCGATCACTCCTAGCTCGAGCATTCGGTTTATCCTCCGCGGCCATTATTTCCCGTTGCCTCGGGGAAACGCGGTAAGCTTTAGAACGAATTGGTTTCCGAAGATGTCAGCTCAATATCATGAACTAGGGCTTTGGTTCTGCCAGGTGTGTCTGAAAATGTTTCTTTAAAGTCAAACAATAGTTCCTTCAGTTCCGCTTTCTGATCTGGCTCCAACTCCGCCTGCTCTACCAGGTTACTAATAGTCTCGCCAATGTCTTTGTTTTCTGTTGTTAACTCCGGGAAATCAATAGGCATTTCTTCCGGTTGATTGAGCGACATGTTTACAACGGCATGCCTCTGCTGGTACGAGTTTGAGCAGATTAGTGTGGTACACCTGTTGCGTTTTACGCCTTCCCAGTCCAGTAACCAAGTAATTTGTGTCTGACAATTTCTGAACTACTCAACAGGTCCCTCCCACTGGACCTGAAGTTTATTCTTCAGTGAGGGTTTTCAGTATCATCACTTTTTCCCCTACTCGAAAGCTTCGCGTCCGGGCTGTCTTGTCATAATAGCGCTTAGCGTTGTTTTGAGCTCTGCGCATTTCCTGCTCCGCTAGTTCTTGAGCTGCGTGAAGTCGGTCTAACAGCTCAAGCACGTATGCTACTACCGAAGGGTCGTCCGCCCGGCCCTCCCAAGATTCTCGAACAATGCGAAGTGGGGAGCGAAGAGCACGTCCGTAAACAAGCTCCGCAGGCGAAACCCTGTTGATTCGTGAGGAGCGATCCGAAGCGCGAACATAGCTGCGGGCAAGCAAGCCTCCCAATCCTCTTTTTGCTCATAACAAAGGGCGCGTAGCAGCCGTTTCATGACTGAATGTACCTTTTCTACAGCATTTGACTGAGGGTGGTACACTGAACTGTGGATATTTTAACGCCACACTTTTCTAGAAATGTCGAGGTTAGTGCACTTGTAAAAACAGATCCCTGGTCGGACTGAATTTCTGCGGGGAAGCCTACACGTGCAAAGATAGATAAAAGCGCTTTAACTACCTCCTCCGAGCTGAGCTCCTTTAACGGTACTGCTTCCGGGAATTTCGTGGCCGGGCAGAGCACTGTGAGTATGTGCCGGTACCCGGACTGCGTTACAGGAAGTGGACCCACTGTGTCTATACTAGCCTGCGAAACGGTTCTGTGATAATGGGGACCAGCTTCATAGGTGCTTTAGCCTTATCCCCTGGCTTGCCAACGCGTTGGCACGTGTCGCAGCTTCTACAAATGCCTCCAACCTCCCGAAAGCAGCCGGGCCAGTAAAACTCCCGTAACAAACATTCTTTTGTTTTTTTTGATGCCGAGATGCCCTGACCACAAACCTCCGTGGACCAGGTGCAGCAGCTCCTCGCGGAAAGGATACGGTACGACTAGCTGATTAAACCGAACTCCTTTTCGACTTGTGTACTTTCTGTACAAGACGCCCCCCTTCTTGGTGAACTGAATGTTTTGCTTAGCCACCCCTTCCTTCGCGTCTGGCGTTAAGTTACGGAGAGTGGAGTCATTTTCCTGTTCCACTATCAGTTCTGTAGGACTTACATTTAACAGCTTTATAGTGCATTCTACTTCTCGAGATGCCTCGGATTCATCCGGTTTCTTACATCTTTCTTTAGATATTGTGTTTTGAGGCTCCATTATAGGGCGGTCCAGTTTCGTGCCAGGTAAAGAAGGCTCTGCCGCTGAAGCTGTTTCGTCTGCCACCGGATCTTTACAAACTGTCTGAGCGGCGAGCTCCCTTGCTTTGGATCGAGTTAAGGCCTGTACGATACCCTCACTGAACCCAATTCCTTTTTGTCGCAGCAAGTACTCTGATTTATTTGAGAACAAATACGGGTATTGCACTGGGAGATGTGCCGAAACGGCAGCTTCAGTGTCTAGAACACCGAAAGGGCCTTCGATGCGGACTCTTGCTACTGGGAGACAGGCACTGTTTGTCTCTACTGCTTGTCTTATCCACGCGCATTCTCCTGTAAACTGACCTCCTCGACATAGGACGGGTGCACTACATCCATAGTGGCGGCCGAATCGCGGAGCACGCGGCACGGTTGGCCATTCACGACTAGGTCTCGGATGTATGGTTCTAGCAATTTCATGTTTTCGTCATTACTACAGAGTGACATTAACACAACTTTCGGGTTCTTACAACCCAAAGAAATATGCCCCGTCTGTTGGCAGTTATAGCAAACTATCGGCTTCTTGGCCTCGAACGCCTTTTTCTGTTGCCCTTCCGCCCTTTTCTCGGGTGCTTCTTCCTTTCTCTTGTTTTTCTCATCACCGCTTCCTTTGGAGTCTAAACCCTCCTTCGGCATATACCGACCCGACTTTGTCCATCGCGGAGGCTTGTCGGCCCGATATTTACTAATCTCCCTCCTAGGGACATCCTTGCCTTCGAGGGCACGGCGATTTACGTACTCCTCTGCGAGCTCTGCCGCTCTCGTGATAGTATCTACTCCTTGTCTATCCTGAACCCAGTACCTAATGTTTTCAGGTAGACGCCGAAAGAATTGTTCCAACGCAAAACACTGCAGAGTCTTTTCCGCGTCGCCAAGCGCACCCTCCTCTCTAAGCCATTCCTCCAGATTTACCTTTAAGGTGTACGCAAACTCTGGGTATGACTCGTCTTTGGCTTTCTCGATCTCACGAAATTTTCGCCTGAACGCCTCCGCTGACAGTCTGTACTTTTTGAGCAGACTCGCTTTGACTCTGTCATAGTCGTCTGCGTCTTCTTTACCCATACGGGCTATAATGTCAGCTACTTCACACGGCAGCAGCGTAAGCAAGCGCTGGGGCCACGTGTTTTTAGCAAAATTTTCCCTCTCGCACGTGCGCTCAAAGTGCACCAGAAAAAGACCCATGTC
The DNA here is from genome assembly GCA_013436015.1 of Rhipicephalus annulatus. Classification (NCBI taxonomy): domain Eukaryota; kingdom Metazoa; phylum Arthropoda; class Arachnida; order Ixodida; family Ixodidae; genus Rhipicephalus; species Rhipicephalus annulatus. The sequence goes on along the minus strand of WOVY01001032.1, from coordinate 47,296 downwards.
CCCTCCTACCGCGTAGGATGGCATCAAATCTGTCATTCGGCGCTCTCTTTCTCGTGCCACTGCGCTAGCTCCGTTCATTGATTGAGCCTTTGCTAGTTCAATTTCTAGGCGTTTCATTTCCATACGATCGATACGTTCTCTTTCCTCTTTCTCCTCACGACGTCTCTGTTCCTCTTTTTCCTCCCGGAGCCTCTGCTCCTCTTTTTCCTCACGGAGCCTCTGCTCCTCTTTCCTTTGCGTAATAGCCTCCAAGCATTCGCTCAGCTCATCGTCATCTGCCCCGATCTTCTCGATGGCGTCAATGATCTCCTGCTTTCTTTTCGTCTCGGCAATTACCTGGCCCAGCTCTCGGGCCAACTCTAACAACTCTGGCTTTTTTAGTCCCTTCAAATTCATGGCGGTCCTTGGTGCTGCTAACTCTTTAACTAAACAACTTTGACGTACTATCAATACTTCCGTCAACCGTTACCAAATCACTGCTTTGTTTACAATCCTACGCAAAGCCTGGTGATATCTCAGCAAAGAAAAGCAGTGCACTCACCCTATGCAGTCATGAATTCGGACGCGTTCCTTCCCGTGTTGTCAGAGATGCCACGAAGCAGTTTTGTCCGACTCTAGGTCCTCCAGACAGCAGGTCTCAGCATTGCCTCCTGGTCGATGAGCTCGATCCCACCGCTGCCATCCAGTTGTTGTGGTCTGGGTCCTGTGGGTCTCGTCGTTGGTAGCTGGCTCCCATCGGACTCGTCCCTTATAGCGAGAAGCAATGCTTATATGGGAAAACAGAGAACAGACGTTTATTTACATTAGAGAGAGGTCAATAAGAAAGTTTAGATATATAGTGGCGTTCTTCGTACATGGCGAGTTCTCCACTCGAAAAAGCACCGAATGAGCCGTGGGGGCTCATTATAAAGGGTCTGTCCTCCCCAGATCCCTAGATCGGGGACCGCGTACAGATGGCACCGTCCAATCACGGACCACACATTACCCGCGAGGGTGACGAGCACGCACGGTCCACGCGAACGTTCAAAACTGAAGCGTGGTCACCGCACGGCCATGTGGCACGAACGCGGCTCCCCCCCCGTCAAGGTGTGTCGCTGGGCGAGGGGTCTGGAGTTGATGACTGCATCCATCGAAAGGGCCGCCGTAAACAAGCTTCAAAGGGTGCCGAACGACTCGTTCAATTAGCGGGACGATTCCCGGCCGCCGCCGCCGCCGTCATCTTCCAAAGAAGAAGCTGCACCGGTGGTCTCCCGAACTGCTCACGGCGCCGCGGCGGCAGGACGCCGCACCCTCCGGCCAGGTGGGAACAATACATGGCGGACACCGGCCGCCCACCCGTTTGGCGACTCAAAAGGAACATCAAAAGGAACGCCGATCCATTGTCAGACCTGGCGCCGGTCCTAACAGTCGTGAATCCTTGCGCGAGGTTGCGCCTTCCGAAGAAACGAGTCCCTCAAAACAGCGCTTGTGTCCTTCGTGTGCTTCTTGTCTCTGTGTCGTCGTTCTGTTCTCGCGCTATAACATATCATGTCGCCCCGCCGCGGTGGTCTAGTGGCTAAGGTACTCGGCTGCTGACCCGCAGGGCGCGGGTTCGAATCCCGGCTGCGGCGGCTGCATTTCCGATGGAGGCGGAAATGTTGTAGGCCCGTGTACTCAGATTTGGGTGCACGTTAAAGAACCCCAGGTGGTCTAAATTTCCGGAGCCCTCCACTACGGCGTCTCTCATAATCATGTGGTGGTTTTGGGACGTTAAACCCCACATATCAATCAAATCAATCCGCAGCAGAACCACAGCAGAACCAACGAACCGGGCGAAAAGTGCACATCGCGGTGTCGTTGGTCGTACCGACGCCGTTGGTTTGCTTGGGAGGTCAGAAGGCGAGCACGAGCGGTTTCGCGTGCGTGGGCGGCCCGGCTGATGGCGTCCAGAGCATATTGTGAAGTTGGAGCTGCTGGTAACGGAATCGTCGTATCGAGGGGTAATGTGGGTTCGCGGCCGAACAGCAAGAAAAAAGGGGAGTAACCAGCAGTGTCGTGGCGCGAAGAATTGTAGGCAAATGTCACGTATGGTAAAGCGATGTCCCAGTCAGAGTGATCTGAGGAAACGTACTTTGCAAGCATGTCAGTTAGGGTTCGGTTCAGGCGTTCTGTGAGGCCATTTGTTTGCGGATGGTACGACGTAGTGAGCTTGTGGCGTGTTTCACAAGAGCGTAGGATGTCCGCTATGACTTTCGATAGAAATGTGCGGCCTCGGTCCGTGAGCAGCTGGCGTGGAGCACCATGTTGCAAGATCACGTCGTGTAGAAGAAAATCGGCGACGTCAGTGGCGCAACTTGTTGGAAGGGCGCGTGTGATTGCGTAGCGTGTGGCGTAGTCTGTGGCCACAGCTATCCACCTGTTGCCAGCAGAAGACAGAGGAAAAGGGCCGAGTAAGTCCAAGCCGACGCGAAAGAAAGGTTCAGTAGAAATATCGAGTGGTTGAAGGCGCCCAGCCGGAAGCGTCGATGGTGTTTTGCGGCGCTGACATTCCTCACACGCCGCGACGTATCTTCTGACGGACCGTGCCAGACCTGGCCAATAGAAGCGACGGCGAATCCGGTCGTATGTGCGGGACACACCCAGGTGACCGGCAGTAGGAACGTCATGGAGTTCGTGGAGTATAGCCAAGCGGAGGTGTTTGGGTATGGCAAGCAGCAGAGATGGGCCGTCTGGATGGAAGTTATGCGGTATAATGTGCCATTCTGGAGTACGAACGAGCGATAGGATCGGTTCGATGGGGAGGAGTCGAGGCGCTCAATGATAGCCCGTAGGGCTGCATCACGGCGTTGCTCGTCGGCTATGTGGTTCAGTTGAGAAACGGAGCACACGCAGGCGTCGTTGTCAGGTATGGTGGCCGATGGGCCAACTGGATAGCGAGAAAGGCAATCGGCGTCCTGGTGCAGGCGTCCAGACTTGTATATCACAGCAAAGGTGTATTCTTGCAGTCGCAGAGCCCAGCGACCAAGTCGACCTGTAGGATCTCTTAAGGATGAAAGCCAGCAGAGCGCGTGGTGGTCGGTGACGACGGAAAAGTGAGTGCCATATAAATATGGGCGGAATTTTGAGACCGCCCAGACAAGAGCAAGGCATTCTCGCTCCGTGATCGAATAGTTACGCTCTGCAGGTGTAAGGAGGCGGCTAGCATACGCGATAACGCGGTCGTGTCCCTGTTGGCATTGGGCGAGAACGGCTCCGATACCGTGACCACTGGCATCAGTTCGGACCTCAGTTGGGGCAGATGGGTCAAAGTGGGCCAGGATAGGGGGCGTCGTCAAAAGTGTTATGAGGTGAGAGAAGGCGGCAGCTTGAGTGGACCCCCACGAAAATGGAACGCCTTTCTTCAAAAGATCGGTAAGTGGTTGGGCGATTGCCGCAAAATCTTTCACGAACCGCCTAAAGTAGGAGCAAAGTCCCACAAAGCTCCGGACATCTTTGGCGGATTGGGGTATTGGGAAACTCGTGACGGCACGAATTTTCTCAGGGTCCGGTCTCACACCAGAAGCATCGACAAGGTGGCCCAGCACGGTAATCTGTCGGCGGCCGAAGTGACACTTCGAGGAGTTCAACTGGAGGCCAGCTTTGCGGAAGACGTCGAGAATGGCCGACAGACGCTCAAGGTGGGTCTCAAATGTAGGTGCAAATACGAGGACGTCGTCTAGGTAACACAGGCATGTTGACCATTTGAATCCGTGTAGCAGAGAGTCCATCATACGTTCGAACGTGGCGGGGGCATTGCATAGACCGAAGGGCATAACCTTGAATTGGTATAGGCCATCTGGAGTGATGAAGGCGGTCTTTTCTTGGTCTTTCTCGTCTACGGCAATCTGCCAATAACCAGAACGAAGGTCGATGGATGAAAAGTAGCGTGCGCCGTGGAGACAATCGAGGGCGTCATCAATACGTGGTAAAGGATACACGTCCTTTTTGGTGATTCGATTTAGATGCCGGTAATCGATGCAAAAGCGCCATGTGTTGTCCTTCTTTTTAACCAGGACGACGGGTGACGCCCATGGGCTTGATGAGGGCTCAATAATGCCTTTAGTTAACATCTTATTCACTTCAGCTTGAATAATCTGGCGCTCCGACGCGGACACGCGATACGGTCGACGGTGAATGGGAGCAGCATCACCGGTGTTGATGCGGTGCTTTACAAGAGAAGTTTGGCCGAGTGGTCGGTCGTCAAGGTCGAAGATGTCACGGTAGGAAGCTAGAAGGCGTGCGAGAGCGGCTGTTTGCTCTGGGGGAAGGTCAGGGTCGATCATGGGACGTATTGACATGTCGAGGCATGTGGCATCGAGTGGGCGACAAGAAAAATTGGTGCATGCGTCGGCTGCGAAAGTGGTGACGTGATCATCGGCTAAGGACCGCAACGTGGCGATTAGGATGCCTTCAGGGAGGACTTGCTTTGTGAAGCCGAAATTTATGACGGGTAGACGGGTCCGGTTGGAGGCTACAGTTACGATGCAGTGAGGGACGGTGACGTCACGTGCCAGTAGGACATCAGGAATCGGTGTGACGATGTAATTCCCATCCAATACGGGTGAGGTCGTGGCGAATTCGGTGAATGTGAGGGCTTTAGGCGGTAAGCGGAGGAAGTCTGTGGCAGAAAGGCCGTGTTGAGGTTCAGGGTGAATATCCGGCTGAAGAGGAAGGTCTAAGCAAAGAGTACCAGCGGAACAGTCGATCAGAGCAGAATGGGTCGACAGGAAGTCCATCCCTAAGATGAGGTCATGAGGACAGTTCTGGAGCACCGTGAATAGAACAGGAATGTAACGGTCGGCGATGCTTATGCGAGCCGTACACATGCCAATGACAGGAACAGTGCCGCCATCGGCCACACGTACAGCTTCGGTAGCAGGAGGCGTGAGTACTTTTCTTAAGCGGCGACAAAGATGAACGCTGATTATGGACACATGAGCGCCAGTATCGACTAGTGCCGACAGAGAAATACCGTCCACGTGTACATCGACAAGATTTTTGTTCGTATGAAGCGTCAATGGAGGGTTTGGTTCAGACAGGGATGATGCAGCACTACCTCCAGGGGCTGCACTGTCTAGTTTTCCGTCGGGTACGATGAAAAGTTAGGCGGCGAGTGATGGCGGCGTGGCTGGGGCGACGGGGAACGACGGCGTTGAGGGGACGGAGAACGAGCAGGAAGGCGGCTGTTAGACGTGTCGAAAGCAGGGGCGGTACGGCTGGACGAATACCGGCGAAGATCTTCATATGGGCTATAAGGTGCGAAAAACTGGCTCCTATGTGGCGGCGTCCAGGAGGCACGGCAGTAGCGGGAGACATGTCCAACGCGGTGGCACCGGAAGCAGATCGGTTTGTCGTCAGGAGTTCGCCATTCCGCCGGGTTGCGAGATCGTGGAGCAACAAATGGGTCACGTCGAGGTGGATTAATGGGAATTGGTCTGGAGGAGGGGCAAGAGATGGGGCAAGCATCAGGGAACCCGCGGTTGGCGAATTCTTGTCGTACGACCGCCTGAATAACGGAGATCGCGGGGGTTGTCGGCATCGTATGTTCGAAAGAAGTGGGCTGAAGCGGCGCTGGACTTGCTGCTTCAAGTTCCCGTCGAACGATACGCGTTACACTCTGCTCAAAGGGCGGTGTGACGGTAGAATCGGAGCAGGTGGACGTAGCCGCCGTGTTTGGCAACCGAGAAAAAGGAGGGCGCACCCGACGGCTTTTTGCTGTTTCGAAACGGCGGCATTCTTGAATTACACGGTCGATGGTCGAGACGTTAGTGTACACCAGCAAATTGAAGGCGTCGTCCGCGATCCCCTTCAAAACGTGTCCAACCTTTTCAGCCTCAGACATCGCCTCGTCTACTTTTCGGCAAAGAGCGAGAACTTCTTGGATGTATGACACATACGATTCAGTTGGCGACTGGACACGGGTAGCCAGCTCCTGTCGTGCAGCTGCGTGGCGACCGGTCGGGTCCCCAAAGATGTCACGTAGCTTCTCCTTGAACGTGTCCCAGCTGGTGAGTTCGGACTCATTTGTCTCGTACCAGACACGCGGGGTTCCGTCCAAGTAGAAGAGAACATTAGCGAGCATCATGGTAGGGTCCCAGCGGTGAGTTTGACTGACCCGTTCATAAAGGCGAAGCCATTTGTCGACGTCGAGGCCAGGTTGCGCAGAAAATGTCCCGGGATCACGGGGTGTTTGGACGGCGACAAAGGTTGTCGGAGAAGCCGCAGATGGTGAAGCGGACGCGTTGTCACTGAAAGCCATGGCGGGAAGCTGGAGGATGCGGCCACTGCGGAGCTGCGTGGTGAGGACGGGGATCGTTCCACCTCCACCAAATATGTTACGTGAGTAACGAGACAAAGTATTGCGAATATATTCGAAAAATATATTTGCAAGAGCGGTTGCAGCACTGGCCAGTCTGGCTCCGAGCTCGAGCAGCAGCGACCCTCATCTTCTTCGTCGGGCGCACACGCGCATTCGCACTATGGTTTGTGGCAGCCTACAGGTAGCAATATCATCATGTCATACCAACTAGCCCAAGCTGCCACAGTTCCCCTTCGTTTCGTGCCGTCATCGCAGCTGCGCGGACAGTCGGGGCGGTCCATTAAACGATGGTTGCAAAGGTCGGGTATTATTTACGCTATCGCCGGGCGCGTCAACGATGCGAGCTTGGCAGTTAGCGGTTTAATGATGGGCAGCTTTATCGACCTGCGTTATTATTTTTGCAGTGCTTGTGTTGTCTCACTCTTGGCTTGCGGTGTGATAGATAGTGAGAGACGGAGCGGTCCATTGTGCCGAGGCCGCTGTTACTCGCCACTGGCCGGCGTCGGGTAGCCGCGCGCGCGTGCCGACAGAGCGGGCGTAATATGCGAGTCGTCGATCGCCGCTGTCGTCCGCACGTGCAAAGGTGCTTAAGCCTTGCCCGACTGGTTTTTTCCCCCACTGTACACCCCCCCCCCCTTGTCTTTTCTTTCATTCACGTTTCCGTTGCGCACGTGGGATTGCCCGCCTACATCGCTCGATCGCTCTTGTACGAGGTGTTTGTTATGTTTGCGTCACATTGTGGGATGAGTGTGCGTACGATTATTTTCTCGTTTTGCTGAGCTCTGCGAGAGCATGCGTGTCGGGATATTAGATGCACGATAGAACCACGGGGTCGGCTCGAGGTTGCTCCTGTTGTGGCAGATGAGCTTTTGAAAAACCTCTCAGCGTGTTTACGTTCGGCGCATGATGCACGCCTTCGAATTATTGATATTATCGAGGGAAGGTTTTGCAAAATGGGTATTTTGGGGCGCTGCGCGATTCGCGCACAACCCGGCGCTGACGAGCGAGCGGAAATGCGCTGGTGTACGCGTCGGCCACGTGTGTATTTGCATGCGCTGTTTTGTGAAAATAAAGGCTCTTTGGATCGTGGTCTTCCTGGTCGGCGATCAGCCGTCTGTGATATGGAAATCGGGTCTTATACCAAAGTCACGGGTCACTTCACGGCGCCACATTTCTTTGTTGCCTTGAATTGACCATTTGCGAAAATCTCAATTACGGCTTTCCCGCAGGGTTGTTTTCCAACCAAAAGCGCTCGTTCACAGAGCGCTCTTCTCACTCATTGTGTTTTTGCCTTCCCCCGCCCCCTTCTTTACGAGCGACAGGAGCCTCGTCCACCATGTGATCTGATGGTTCGTACGAGGCGGGAAAACCCAGGGTATTTGATTGGGGGGGGGGTGCGTTTGTAATGTAACTTTCGCGCGCACAGCGTGTAATTCGTTCTGAGAATGATGCTTTTTGAGCGTGTCGGCGTTTCGCGTGCCATCACGATCGTGCGTAAGTGAATGCATCTTATAAAGTAAGTGGCAGTTGCTTGACAGCTCCCACACGTGACATCTTGACCTTTGTATACTTCCTATGGTCTTCGTCTTTCAACGAAAACTAAAATCACTTGCAAGGAGCGTTGCACGGGCAGCTTCAGTCTGATTTGCGTCATTTGTCTGGCTTTAAAGTTGGGCTGGCATCCTAAAGGGTGAAATCATGCATACTTGGTTTACGTGGGTGGTGGACAGCCGACTGACGTGTCCTCATCCATGTCCCGGGAACCTGAACACCGCCGTTGAATGTATAGCCAATTTGATGAGTTCATATAGACTATATTGCGATGTTATCCTCGTGGTATTGTGTCTGTCACAGCTAATGGTACATTCGGCTAGGCGCCACTGCACTATGACTTGGATTGCAAAAAAATGCGGAGCTCTCTCTTGATCCGAGCCAGAAGATGGCGCGTGTACGGGCAGAACGTGCAGCTGCTTGCCGGAACAACTGGAGGCCGGAAGAGGAAACACGTCACTGCATCTTACGATGCAGACAGACGAGGTGTGGGAAGCTGGGAACCACGTGATCAGAGGTCGGTCACGCTCCAAAGTCAGAGCGGGAGTGCCGCCTCATAGCGCTCTTAATCGGAGCGTGGTGCTCTGTAAGAACCAGCCGAGCGTCCGAACGCGACTCGGGTCGCCAGAGCGCCCTGGAGTGCTCGAAAACCACTGGTCGATTGTACAATAAGTATAGATGGTGCCGCTCTAGGTAATACGCGTGAAAAAGCTCTGTAAGGACGCATTCGGCATTTCACGACGTTGTTAGTTGAACGTCACAACGAAATAGGACTGCGAAATCATTCGTATAAAAGCCCAAGATGGCGGCGCCGACAAAGCGAGATATAAAACCATTCTCTCCGTACCGCGGCGCTATATTCCTTTCCTGCGCACCCTGCCGTGGGCCCCTCTAATCGGCCGTGGAGGCAGCGGCGGCCAGAATCGTACAGCGGTGGTCCCTCCGCGTGGTCGGTAACCGCTGTTGCCGCCGTCGAGGCCTGCCTCCCTTTCCCCGCCACTCTCTTCGTGACCTCGCCGGCGGCGGAAACAATGGCGACGCGGTGTTGTGTGCCGCTTCATGCTCGCCGGCAGCCCCGTTGAGTGGCGCCCAGCCAAGCGAGGCCGACGTGTAGCGTCGCCAACGGTCGGCGGCTGTTCCGGGATCGAAGAGAAGTCACGCCGCTCATCCTGTTGCGTGTGCGTGCCTCGCCGGTTGCAATCCTTCGCGAAGATCCCGTGTCGGGCGCGAATAATTCGAAGGGACGCTATGCATAATCGTAGTTCCCTAAAATTAACTAGAGCGGATTCTGGCAGAAGGATCCTGGCGCTGCTATCGTTCACCCCCCATGGGAATGATGGGTAGTACGCAGATTTGCCTTATCATCGTGCTTGCGGGCTTCGAACGCACTTGTGACCTTGTTTGTTGCGTTTTGGTTTTCTTATCGAATAAAGGACCGTTGTGAGCTTCGTGGCCCGATTTGAATTGGGGAAGCCAATATATAGGTTAAGGTGGTGAAGTGCAACTGCGGGGCATTTGCTGAGTGTCGTTTAGGGACAAAGCAACCCCAAGCCACGTGAAGGCAAACGGAGCCGAAAGTACGAAGATTTACAAATTTGTGTACCGCCCACCATTCCCATGATGGTCGAAGCGCACCTGCGTTGCAGCTTCTACAGACACTTACGCCCGAGTACATTTAATGTATTTATAGTAAACATAATTATAATAGACAAATGGGAAGCCGTGTTCGGTAGTTCTGTGCGGTCGCATAGCTTGATAGCTTGATATAGCTTGATGATCCGGTGAGTGTGCTATGAATAAAAGAAAAGTTTTGGTTTGAATGCATTATATAACACGTTTTGTTTTCTCTTTTCGTTGCAGGTAAGTGTCGCCTGTGCAAACTCCGACGCGACAGGTGCCCGGGGGTTTGAGTCTATCGGATACGGGACTGCATTCGCACTGCCTTCTCTTCAGAAGGCAAGTACCAAATGCGGACAGGTTTCTCCAAAGCATTCGTCGTCGTCGTGGAGTTTTCTTTTCGGTTTGTACAACTTGTGCGTACGTGATGAAATACGCGCTATAGCAAATACCGGTAATCTAGTATATTTTTTCCGATAACTCGTCGAATGATAAATTTCTTTGACTCGGCAATGGCTCCGTAATTCGTCTGCATAATGTTTCTGCTGACAAAAATTGCACACAACTAATTATAATATTGATGGCTTAAAAGCTGTTGACACAGGTTCGAACGCTTTTGATTTGACAGTAACGGTACTGTACATACATGGACGTGTTCATACAAGGTAGTGAAGCCGTATTTTAAAGAGTCGTTACATCGTGTTAGTTTTATTGCAATATATATAAACATAGATCTGTTTTCTCATGCCAACCTTCGGCCACATAATTTAGCCGCAGAGGAATGGAACATTAGGAAAGTCAGCATTGTGAAGGTGTATGAAAATGGAGAAATACATTTTTGTAATATTCAAATACTTCACTAAAAGAAAGTCAGATCCGACGTACCTTGGGAATCGATGTTATGTGAAGCATGCGGACGAAAGGTGATTGTGTTGTAATTTTTTTTATTGAGAATGCTACGATGTGGCGCTAAAGATATGTAGAAGTGCACGCACAGACATGCGTGAAACCTCCGCAAATGTTTTATATAACCAGTTGGTTGCAGCTGCGTAATGATGCCAACAGTAAGATGGATGTTAGCATGCAACACCATGAAGCGGTAAGCTGATATAAAGCGCTGGTACTCGGAAGGATGGTAGGCCTGAACACTGCTACATGAGTGAACATCAGCGCATGGCACCTAACTTCAACGGGTGTTAACCCGTCATGACGGCTGTATCATGAGTACATATGTAACATTTTAAAAATTGGGGAGCCAGCAATGCAACCGAAATTGACGTTTCAGAACATTATGGTCTATTTGAAGAGTAGTTCGCCCCGCCGCGGTGGTCTAGTGGCTAAGGTACTCGGCTGCTGACCCGCAGGTCGCGGGTTCTATTCCCGGCTGCGGCGGCTGCATTTCCGATGGAGGCGGAAATGTTGTAGGCCCGTGTGCTCAGATTTGGGCGCACGTTAAAGAACCCCAGGTGGTCGAAATTTCCGGAGCCCTCCACTACGGCGTCTCTCATAATCATATGGTGGTTTTGGGACGTTAAACCCCACAAATCAATCAATCAATCAATGAAGAGTAGTTCCGAAACCTGACGCGGCTCTGTTGTAGAATGCTTGATTTCCACGCAGAATGCTTGGCTTTTATTTCTGCTGGGACCCTGCCGTTTACTATTCGCATACATCTGGTCAAGGCTGCCGATACCAGGTGTTTCTTAACACTCACGCGTTATAATTGCCCACGTGTGTTGTTGTTCTCGGGTGAAAACAAAGTGTCAATCACCTGTGGCACATACCCGCCTTCGGGTATATGCCACTTTTTGGCGGGGATAGATAGATAGATAGATAGATAGATAGATAGATAGATAGATAGATAGATAGATAGATAGATAGATAGATAGATAGATAGATAGATGAATAGATGGATAGATGGATACATAGATGGATAGATAGATGGATAGATGGATAGATAGATGGATACATAGATGGATAGATGGATAGATAGATGGATAGATAGATAGATAGATAGATAGATAGATAGATAGATAGATAGATAGATAGATAGATAGATAGATATTAGGTTTCGTTGCGTGTAGGTATTGCTAAAGGGATCGGCGGCTGTGATCTGCAACATTCGTGTATGCTTAATTACTGCGAAGTGATTGGATAACTATACAAGTCTATCGGCACGTTCCGTGCCCAGTTATATAATTTTACTGGTATACGCGAAAGATACGATTTATGTATACGCTTCAATATATGAAGACGAGCAGTTCGCATATCCCGGAATTGAACCGTAGTCGCACTCGTATCAAAGCGGGTAGTCTTTTCAATTTTTTTATGGGGCGACATGTCGCACTTTCCTGCCTGACTTGACAGATGTTTTTTTTTCACATGTGTCATGGCGCCTTGTCTCGCGCTATGATTGTTACAAAACGTCACTTTCAGCTAAATGCTGTGACAGGAAATAAAATGGCGAGTGCGATTTACGTCGTTGCGACATTGTGCATCGTTGTGAGGAATGTTCTCCAAAAGCAAGGGCCCTGTTTGTTTAGTTGAGCAGGTTTTGTTTGCTTTCCTCGCAACTATTTTGTTTTATTGATCGTTTGTTTCAGCCTTGGGAAAAGTTGGGAGTTTCATCAACGGTTCCGTGTTATTCATATTGGAAGTTAACTAGGCAACTTTTCCACTTTCTAAACCGTGCGAAGCAACGCGCCGATACAAGCTTCGGGGATTCAAAATTATGAGCTTCTTTAGCAGCCGTCGCGCGTTTCTTTCTCTCTCTCTCTCTCTCTCTCACACACACACACACACTTATATATATATATATATATATATATATATATATATATATATATATATATATATATATATATATATATATATATATATATATATATTACATCGATACAAGTCAAATCGATACATTACCTGTAATGTAGCGACTTCACTCCACAAACAATGCTGTTTCACGAGATTGGCTTGCACTTTTCCGAACGCATCAGCTTGATGTTTTTCGCTCCTTGCAAATGAACAGAGCAGCGCCAATTAGGAAAATGTGGCAGAATTGCGCTTTATTGGGGTGTCGTCGCTCCTTCGAAAGCTTTCTTTATCCTGACGTACCGCGTATCGATTTTTTATCTACCGAATTTTTCATTGCTATTACCTTTCAACTTTTCGGCAGCCTTGGGTGTAGCGGCGGAGTCTTGCTAACTGCAGTATATTGGCGTTTGTTATCACACCTACCTGCTTAAAACAGTGCATCGTCGCGTTTACATCCATGTATGTATGCGCATGCCGCAGTTCGTTCGCTATCTGTCTTGCGCAGTTTATATCACTTTATTTTTTATCATTTTCATTTGGTGTAGAGTGTTAGGCGTAGCGCTGGTCAGTTTCTTCGCCAATATTCAGTATTCATTAAAGTGCTCTCTCTCTCTCTCTCTCTCTACAGTGATTTGTGTCGTTCCACTGGAAGCTCCTCAGCCTCTTTAAATCTTGTGTAAATGTGGGGACGCAGTGCATCTCGCTTCGCATTTCAACACAACCGGCTGTATCGATCTTGTAAAGAAACAGGCAAACAGGACGAAGAAATCCTGATTTAACCCGTTCACGGCTCGGTGCGCAGATAGCACAGAGTGGTCGGACGACAGCCGACGAGGAGCTGCTCAATTACCGAAGTCGTCGTTAGCACGGCAGGCTACCGTCCCGCCTCACGAAAGGGACCCGGCCGAGTTTGAATTAATGGTGCTCCGGCTATTCACGGCTAAAAGAAGATAAACAGTGATCTTTCATCCTTCTTTACTGGTGGGCCCGGCCGCGACACATGATTGGCTTTTATCATTCAGGCTGAAGTTGAAGAGAAAGCACGTTCCGTGAGGAACGCGATCGGGCCACGCGAGTTGCAAAGCTGAAAGTGCCAGTTAGTTCGAGAGTCGCAGTAGAAGAGAAAGTCTATTGGCGGCAGTGCTTTTCTCGCGATACGCATAGGCCCGTATCGCTCGGCATTTTATATGGGTATACATAACCTGGAGAAAATGCGCGAGCACTGGCTGGATGGCGCCCTACGCCGTGGGAGCGGGAGCGGCGCATCGCTGTGACGCGAGCTTTTCTCGATAACTCTTTTTGCTCCGCCGCCGTTGCCGAATAACGCACGACTCGACGGTGTGCATTAGTGAATGCAGGCGTGCTGGGCAGGGTTGACGATGCAACGGCGAAGGGGAAATGGTTCGGATGCCGCCGCGGCGCGGGGAATTCCCTATGGCTTCGCGCCGCAGGCGTACGTGTCTCTTCGGGACCCTGTTCTCTCTGTATTTTATTTAACTGCGCGGCGATTGAAATCTCTTTGAGCGCGGTGCGAGCGCATCTCGTTTACGTCGGGGGCATTTCCAAGCGATAAATTGCCCCGTTGTACGCTCTCTTCTTATTTACTCTTTAGAGCCCGGTTTGTTCTCGCGTATCGCGCGGCAACAATGTATCCGCCATTTTACGGTTGCCACGAGTGCCACAAGCGTTCATGCGTCGACTTCTATCCGAGCTAGTTAACTATAACGGGACTCTGCTTTATTACTTGCGTTGCGGTTTTCTCCGATTTTTTTTTCTCTTGTGTTCCCTTTCTTGGTCTCTCTGAACTGACGGCAGTGATGTGTTGATCCGAAACTGTTTAATTTCTCTGCAGTTCGAGCAGTAACATCACATCAGCCAGATAATAGTGCTTGTTCCGCTTGCTGCACTTTAGGGGGAAAAGGGGATATGACGAGGACAATACGTGGAGGAGAAGGAAGAAGAGAAAGACTGAAGGATATTGGCAATTCGCGGGATGTAGTACAGCGCTACAGGTGTGAGCTCAATGCAGGTCAAAAGGTTTGAAAGGCGAAATAGCTAGTGTCTCAAGTCGTCGATGCAGTCTCGTAGGAAGCGCTGGATTTTCTTCTGTTTGGGCAATCTGCGAGATCTCCCTCGGATCCACTCTGCTAGAAACCGTCGTCGTTTATAGGGTGGCTTAGGGGTGAGAATATTTGTATTTACAAAGTTGATGCAATGCCGCAATCTAGGAAGGTGTAAACTTGTCGTCGGGACAAGAAATCTTGATTTCGCCACATGCTTGTTGTCATTACTGTTTTCAACGGTGTCTCTAACACAGCCGAATCTTGGGTGATAACGCTAATGGAGACAGATAGTCAGCGCTACCCAGAGGGCACTGCGCAGGATCAATTCCTGAAAAGAGTGTGTTCGGTACAAGCGCTTCACGTTACACAATGACTGGTTATGTAACAGGTATTATGTAATGACAGGGAAGCATAGAGGAAACGTTATGTCCGGCACTTTACCGTGGAACAATCATGTGTACTCAGTATCTTGGTCGACCACAGTTCGTCTTGATTCTTTGGTACTGATTAGAAGGTAAAAGTTTGAAAGTGTTCTGAAAATTCACCTGCTGTACAAGACGGATCGTTAACCCGATTCGTCCAGGAGCTGTCGATTGCAACGAACTGTCAGAGACAGTCCCTCTTAGCAGTGTTTGCACGCCTCGACGACCAGCCGCTTTCCGAAAATTAATTTTGGAATATCGGAAAGATCGAGCTTCACGCCAAAAAGCGATGAAGGCCCTCCTGAAATTTCTCCGATCGACCCGCCTTGTCGAACATTTGTGACGTTTTAGTGTGTTTGTGTGTTTTCGCTTCCGTCCCGCTCTCTTTCTCTCGTTCCATTTTTCTTACTTTTGTGTTTCCCATTCCCCATCCCAAGTGCAGGGTAGGAAGCCAAACACTTGCTTTCTGGTTAACCTCCCTGCCTTTCTCTCTCTCTCTCTAAACCAGACGAAAGCTCGACCGTGCTGCATGTCTTGTATCCTGGCAGGGTATACATTTTACTTCATGCGGCTATGCGTCATCGCTTGAGCCCCGTGTTGTAACCGCAGCGGTTTTCCTCCTCTTTATTTTCTGTCTCTACGCGTTCCCTCTTCGTGGATTCACGACTGCCCTCTTGCTGTGTATGTACGGTGTCTCAATTGGGATACTCCCCCGCCCCGTTCCCGCGAGGCGGCTTGTCTTCATTGCGTTGCGTAAGCCTGTTCCACGCTTATCGCTCTGCGGCGACTCTTGAGAGAGTCATTGATTTGCCGCGGGTGGCGTAATTGGTTCGGCCGGACATGATTAAGTGGCCCCCGCGGCCGCTCTGGAATGAAGTTGTTCCTGTCTTTGATTCCCGGAGCGGTCGAGCTATGTTGGCGGGGAAGCATCTTGCGTATCGCTCAGACAGTGCGTGCCTTTTCATTTCATTAGCCCCGTTACTTCCTCTCGTTTCGGTACTTCTCTTTTTTTCCCTTTTCTTTTGTCTGTTAGTTTCTGTAACGAATGGCCGATGTCACTTCAGTCATGGTCCCTTCCCGAGATCAATTGGCGTGATCACCGCCGTCATTACAGTGAAGGAAACGCGCAGATTAGTTGAGCATCTCTGGAAGCGGAGCCTGTGGCAGCGCATCTACTGCCGCGCACATGCATTGTAGCCTCACTACAGATCGCGATACCAGGACCTTCTTACCTTTAGAAATCCCACTCACGTAAGTGTGCTAAAGCTCCCGAGGCTGGACTTTGCTGCAGGCAACATCCTCCTGCGGCTATATAACTTTGAGAAGAGAAAACCTCGCTCTCCGGAAGGATGATTTGGTTGCTACGCAGCAAGTGTGCTATGATTTCTTTCACTCGGTGTGTGTTGGCGATTAGCATTGCCTGCCATTTCAATCAAATCACGATTAAGTAGGACCACCTATGGATTAATGGACAGGCCCACCTGACTTATCCAGTTAGGCGTTGTTTTCAAGAATACCTGGTCTCAGCGCGTAAGTAAGGGGAACGCTCATCAACGCACTGATGAGTTCATCAAACACGTTCGTTCGTATCGCACCACCCAATACGTGAGCTCTCGAATATAAATAAGCTGTTCAAAATATTTGAGAGTTCCAGACATTCGGACACAAGACACTGCGCCCTCAAGCTGCATTGGATAAAAGTTGCTCTTGCGTTCGCAGGATCGGCAGAGTTTGAGAATAGGGTCAAACGCAGGCTGCGTTGCGCCGAACGGATGGTGTGCCACACGAGGCCAAATTAAAATTTATAGATGGTTTCAAGCTCACAAGCGTTGTACCAAAAAACAAACATTTCCAGTCACCTCATTTACCAGCTCCTAAAGTTGAAACTGAAAACACGTCTTCAATGTCTTTTCAAACGTGAAGGTTGGTGCACACCGGCGTCTCGCAGCGGTCGCGCGACCATTTGCGACTGGCGACCAAAAAGTGACTGATATCCACACCGGCAGAAGCCGCATGCGAGCGACCGGAAGTCGCAAAACCGTAGACTCACGTCCGGATCTCGTTATCAGCGAGACTCTGGAGACCGGCGCCGATCAGCTGATCGCCGGCAGCTGAGTGAGCGAAGCAAACTGAGCACGCCGCATTTATTCATTTCGTCCGTTCTCACACAGCGTTCCCAAGCAGTGCCAGGAGTTCGAGTTAAGCGAAGAACAAGAGATTGTCGTGGCGCTGGTGCGCTATGCCACGGTATGGTGTTAGCGCTGGCAGCACAGAAGCCTAAAAAAAAAAAAAAGCCGGTATTTTGGCGTGACCGTCCCTCCGATCGTGAGAGTTGGCCGGCCATGCAAGCCGCCCGAGCTGCGCTGCGACGGCGAGAAGTATTTCCTAGAGTGGTACGTATTCAGAAACGGTCTTTGGATATTACTTGCCACAGCCTCCAACGCAGCACAAACGCGTCTCGAACGCGGTGTCTTTGGCCGAGCCCGGTGGTGCCGAGGCATGAAGCACAATCGCGTTCCAAATGCGCTGCATTAAAGGTGGTGGCAAGTCAAGTTCAAGACAAAGAAAAAAAAAACGATTCTGAATACGGGGGAAGATAGTGCACAATTCATGTTCTCCTCACTTTGACGGTGTTTAGCTTCTTGCGAATGCCGCCACGTAAATTCGACACTTTGCTCGAGCTACTGCGCCCCGCCGTCTCCAAGCCAAGTACTCCGTGGTGGCCATGGTGCCACAGACCCAGAGGAACGCGCTCATTTGTATCTGGCGATGGGAGGCCAGCGCAATAAAAAACAAAATAACATAAGCCTGCGTATAAAGAAATGATGGTGTCACTTCCGGGCATCGCTGATTGGTTCCAGCAGTTTTTCGACTGCAGTCGCGTGACTGAAAATCGAGCAAGAAGCGACTAGCCGAAGGAGTCGCTTTGCGACCGTTCGCGACTGATCGCGACCAGTCGCAAATGGTCGCGCGACCGCTGCTAGTCGCTGGTGTGCACCAAGCTTAAGGACCGTCTCTTTTTCGTTTTTGAAATAAAAGAAACGTGCGTGAAGTACAAGGGAATATTCCATAATTTTTGTGAAGCTCAAAAGAACACTTATTTGAATATATTTTGTTAAATAAGGGAAGGAAACTGTAGAAATTAAGTGAGCCATTTTTTAAAGATCTTGTGGTT
This sequence comes from Rhipicephalus annulatus, assembly GCA_013436015.1. Taxonomy (NCBI): domain Eukaryota; kingdom Metazoa; phylum Arthropoda; class Arachnida; order Ixodida; family Ixodidae; genus Rhipicephalus; species Rhipicephalus annulatus. Next base: position 29,320 of record WOVY01001032.1, on the reverse strand, counting down.
CTCCAAAGCTATTAACGCACATCGGTGGAGAAAACCGGAAGTTATCAATTGGCGGTTTTTGTAAACCTTGTAAGGGTCAATACGATACCGTGGCTTGCGCTGCGTCTGCTTCAGTATGCTGGTAACCCAAGATGCTTTGGGAGCCCGCCGCCCACGCTAGTTTTTGGTCTTTCGGCCTTGGGTGGACACGAACGCAAGAGGTCAAGACTGGCTTACTTCTGCGCATGCGTCCTGGCAGGTCGCAAACTTCTTGGGTCCCCGAGCTCCCCTATGTTCAAGTTCCCAAAATCCCTATTCTGAGTGTCGGAGGAAATGCTCTGTCTTCGCGCATTTGTGTTTGAATAACGAGACTGAGCGAAATCACGAGACGACATGACTACCCTGGTTCCCGTGAAGAAACACCGGGAGTGCTGCTCATATTCAGAAGGCTAGGTGAAATTACTGCGATAACGCATGTGTATAGTATACACTTAAATATCGCTGGCTAAACTGATATCGCATTTGCATTGATTCTGTTTTCAATGTTCAGGTTTGGTAGTTTTGGTTTGAGCGTTTAGTCTACCTATGCTTAATCGTGCTCCGTTATATTGATCTGAAAACCTTGTCTCGTTTCCCGTCTCTCCCTCTTGTTTTCTTTCCTCCTCACTTATGGCTCACGCTATTAATCTCCTTGCCTGCATGCGCCTAATAAATTCCGCGCGCTCCGTTTGCGCACGAACCGCGTGGCTGGGTATTGCACGATGTTTTCTTGTTCCCCCGTTCGCCCTCTTTCTCTTTAGCGAGCTAGAAGGTGGAACTGATTTGTGTTTCCACATCTCGGGGCACGGCTGACCGATCGTTGACACGACGGCGAATATTAAGTTACGGTGGTTCTCCGGAACACGGCTCGCGACTGATATGAAGAAAGCCGCGTGCGCGCGTTAGAACAGAACGAAAGTGAAACGAAAAAGAAAAAAAAAAAGTGACGTCGCGATACCGGAGACGTCTGACCGAAGGGGCTGGGGGACCCTAAGCTTTCAGGGGGCCCGTGGTGTTCGTTGTTTCTTTTTAGACATTCCCCAGCCCTCCTGCCTCCTCTCCACTCTTTCTCACCCTTCTCTCTTGCTGCGCGCCTTCTAAACGCCTGTCGCTTTGACGAATTGCGGTCGTAAATTCGGATCCGCCGGGCCGTTAATCTTGTCACCGGGCGACTTGGCGCGGATAAAAACTGACCGAAAAGCGAAGGGAGCGCGGGAGGTGGAGTTGTGGGGAACTAAGAAGCGGCGCGGGAGACTGGGCGAAAATGCGTGCGCGCGCAGAAACGAAATAAAAGAGCGAAATGGGACTGCCGTAGCCAAAGTGAAACGAACGTATTTGTCGTTCGCTGCACGCGAAAGCGGCTTTTTCCTTCGCCGAGCGCTCATGCATAAGCTTCGGCAAGGAGAGCTTTGTTCTCTTTGGGTTTTGTTTGTTTCGAGACTCCACCGGAACGCCGGCGTAGCAAGGTTTTTGGTCGGTTGGATGGCGCTCTAGGGAAGAGAGAGAAGTAGAGGAGGGAAGCTTGATCGAAGCCGTGCCGCTCTTCGTGTGCGGCTCAGGAAGTACGTTGTCGGGCGTGCGATCGTGCTTGCCTGTCTTGCGAAGCATGCAGCGGCGACTACGCCGCTCTCACCGCTGCGTAGCGGCGTCGAAAGTAAACGCGAAGGGGGGCAAAGCGCGTGTGACGGGGGATGTAGTGGTGTGAGGGAGGCGGGGAGTTCGTGCGAGCTGCTGCTGTTGTTGTTGTTGCTGCTGCTGCTGCTTTGAGCGTGTTCTCGGTCGTGAATGTTTCAGGCCGTGGGCCGTCGCGTATTTGGATTTATACGGAGCCCGCTTTGCGACGGGAGGCTTTTCGGGCACGCATTTGAGAGCGTTCGGATAGATACGTGTAGCCGTTCCTTTCGCTTATTTTTGCTGTTCACTCGGTGGTGTTCGTTTGTGTATATGAAGACAGCTCTTGCTCTCCACGTCTAGTTTCGAGCTGGCTCGTTGTATTTGCATGTCGTCCGTGTGTGCCATGCTTGTCGTTTTATATCCTTTTTCCCTCCAATTTTCTCTCTCTCTCTCTTCATTTGTCGGATGCGTTGTGGGAAGTTTGCGTTTTTCGATTTCTTGTTTTTGTTGTGTTGCGTCTTTGGACAGGACGGAGCGTGTAGCACGGCGTCCCTCGTAATCAAAACTTATAGTTTTTGGCACGTACGTTACACTTCTGAAGTTAGAAAAACAAGCAGTCGAGGAACTTGGACCTTGGCTCTCGAAAGTGCCGCGGTCTCAGAAGTGGCCGCTGTGGTGCATCGTGGTGGGAGCTGTAGCGCGCGCTCGTGTGTATACGTTTACGCGCGGCGTATCGCGATGTAAAGAACAAGCCGATAGTGTGTATATTGTGAACGCTGAGTCGTCGACGTCGCCCATAAGACCGCATCGATGAGACCGGACCCCGCGGCTTCGTCTTCCACATCTCGCCGACCACCTCGATCGGTCTCAGGTCCTTTCGAGCGTGTCTATGGGTTTTAGTTCACGTCGGCTTCGGGCGCGCCCGCTGTGTTCTTTCTCCAGTCACATCCGTCTGTCGCTGGTGTGGAACGGTCCCGCCGCCTAATGCAGACTGCTCGGAAGGAGTGGTTCCCGGCCGTTTCCACCTTCCACACTTGTAACAGTTATCGCAGCGTCGGTGGGGTGCAGTGGCCTTCTTCGCTCGGCTTCCGGTGCTCAGATGCGTCGCTGCTCCGACCTTTCAAGCTGCCCACGCCAGAAGTGCGTTGAATGGGGCGATGCAGTGCTTCGATCGCTTGTGTGCCGACCCGTTTGAGCTTCTGGAGTACGAACTTGTGTGGGTTAGGTAAATGTATCTGCAGGTCTGTCTGTCTGTCTGTCTGTCTTCTTTCTTTCTTTCTTTCTTTCTTTCTTTCTTCTTTCTTTCTTTCTTTCTTTCTTTCTTTCTTTTCTGTTCTGTTCTGTTTGCGGCTCTGTGAACCAAACCTTACTGGTGTTGGCAATACTTCCGCAGGCCCCTCATTTGATTGTATTGCTGAGGTGTCCACCTGGTTGCTACCGCACGTTTACCACACACACACACACACACACACACACACACACACACACACACACACACACACACACACACACACACACACACACACACACACACATACATACATACATACATACATACATACATACATATATATATATATATATATATATATATATATATATATATATATATATATATATATATGCAACACACGTAGCAGTCCCATCACTGTATTCAATCATACATGTGTAGGAGCTTTAATGCGTCACAAATGTTGCGTAATGGATTTTCTCCAACCTTTTCTTCCCTGGTGTAGTTGAAGAAGTAAAGTAGATAGCCTTTTTTTTAATTTCCGCTCCGGGTTTCCTTTTACATTTTGCCAATCTAGTGCACTTGGTTCAATGCTGCCGACACCGTCAAAAAGAGTGCTTGCCTGTAAGCAAAGGTGTCTTACGTACCGTTTCCAATTTCCATTATTGTGAAAGGAAAGTTATGCAGAAGCTTTTCGCATAAAAGCATTGTTGAAAATTATGCACGTATGAAAGCGCCGGGCAGGCGTTATCTATTATTGCAATGTTTCATTTTTATTCCGGCCTATTTGCCGATGCAGAAACGGAGTGAAGGTCGAACTACGGCTTCTTAGTTGGGCTTCGTGCCATGGCTGCACGAATGACTCTGCATACGTGTTCCTCGCTTGCGCGCTAAACCTAACCTAACCGCGGGTGATGGTTGGCGGTTGCGTAATGCGTCAATGTTGATGCGCGTTATTCAAACACGAATGGGGCATTTATTCGTCTTGACGTTTCGCGGCATTGTTGTTTCCTGCTTCCAAATGCTTTCATCCTTTCATAGTTTTCATCCCGTAATGGGAATATCCGAGATGAAGTTGCTGTCTTGCTGTCGAAATGCAGTGGTGATCAATATCACTTGTATTTTCTTGGCTACCGCCGACACGGTATTACATAAGCGGTGGGTTGTACAACCGTTGTGATTGCCACAATTAGCCATGTAAATTTACATTTCATTCGAATGTTCCACTGAACTCCACTCGACGCCCACAGAACATCGCTTCATTACTCCAATTACAGCTGCCATCAAAGACTTCGTGGTGGGATGCTACAATGCTGTGTCGGTTGTGGGTCGGCGTTGCCTTCACCAATTCATTAAGTTATCGCATTGCTATGGCTGACTGCCCCAACTGTGATGACTGCCATTGTGTAGACACGCTCGACCACGTGCTGTGCCATTGCCCAGACTTTGAAGAAGACCGCCGGATTCTCCGGTGTGCCTTAAGGAGGCTGGATGACCGACCCTTTACTTTAGAGAAGATCTTGGGAGCGTAGCCTTTGTGTACTTCATTCCAGAAAGTCACACGAGCCCTTCTACAATTCTTGAGGGCAACGTCACTGTGCGACCACCTGTGAAACCTGAACTGTGTGTGTGGTGTGTATGTGTTATGCGCAATGTATCTCCTCCTCTGTGTCCCTTTTTTTTTCCATCATTCCCCTCTCCCCCTTGTAGGGTAGCAAACTGGACGTAGTCTAGTTAACCTCCCTACCTTTCTGATATTTTTCCTTCTCTCTCCTTCCCCGCATTTCGTGCGCTGTGTTTGAGGCTTGATGGGCAGGTTATTTTTGGTGACTTTGTAGGAAAGGCCGTTACAGTCTTTTGCTCCCAGAAAAAAAAAACAATAAACAGAAGGAACAAGTGGAAAGTGTTTTAGTGTACGGGCGCATGGGCGGGAAACTTTTCTTGCTCATTCGGTTAAGGCTGTTATCGAATAATAATAATAATAATAATAATAATAATAATAATAATAATAATAATAACTAAAATGCTGCGTGCCAGAAGAACGGGACGCTCAATAATGTGCACATAATAAAAATAATTGCTGGTGATCGCGGCATATCAAATATTAAAAAAAACGTTGTGTTAATTTATCGGTCATCGCAAAAATTGAGCCTCGAAACCGTTAGTTGTAGTTTCCAGTAGGTCCTCCTTTTATAAATAAAGATAATTATGGTGGGACTTTGAAGGCTATCGCTTGCTGTCAAACAAGTGAAAAGGCAACTTCCTTGTATATACCTTCTTTTTATTCCTTTTACATATTGTGTAACATATCAGCGCTCCTACGTCTTCTAGCTAAAACCCGTGCACTGGTTTTGGCTGGAACACGTGACGCAGGACCAGCGTAGTAACCCATAGACTTCTGACATCACCATAATTTTTCTCCCTTTAGAGTATCAAAGGCGGCGCAGCTGCTGCTGATACTTAGTAATAAATATAACGCTATAACTGTTTCCTATATAGTTCTTATGAATGCGCTCTCGCCTTCGCGAATGTTCTATTATATAGATGTTGTAGCACGCCACTTGTGTAGTTGCAGGTGCGGTATGTGAAACGCGGCGCCCCATCGCGCTTCCTCGTATTCTGAACGACCGAACGACAATCTTGTTTACTCCGTTTCTTCTCATGCGGTCAAATTATGTCAGTGGTCGCAGTTCTTGGTAATACTTTCTCTCTATAAGTTTTGTGAGACCTGTAGGTCTTGTTGGTTGATCTGGTCTACAGCGAACAAGACCTGTAGTTCTTGTTCGCTCGACTTGTTCGCTGATGTGGTTTAGACATGGACGTTTGCGAAAATTCGGTTCACCTTACGATTGTATCGATATCCCGCGACGGTTTGTCCAACCATATTTGCAGACCCGGGAGAAAAGAAACTTTGTTATTCCAGTTTTTCTGTCATCTGTACGTGGCATCGGTACATTAAACACTGCCTGGTTAAAAAACTAATACATTGGGAAAACCAGAACACAAGGAGAAAGAAGGGCACTGACGAGGGCTTCAGACACGTTTTGCGTGTATTGTACGTGTGCTGTTGCCGTAAAATAATGAAGCTTTAGAGGCAGGATGTTCGCAGTGACGTATTTTCCGAAAAGTTATACCAACGACGGCGATGTAGCATGACAGCGAAGCTTCATCGATAACTACAGTTCTGTATTCGGGCGGGCAGGTTCCACCCCACCATGTGGCTACGGCCGATCGCATTTACGAATTTGGTGATCCGCATACACTAAGCAGGCTGCGGAGAAATTGAAATCATACGTTTCACCTGCGCTGGTACGACGAAGTGACCAGTAACGAGCTGGCTCTCTTTCGGATCAACAGCGTGTACTCCTGTACGCTCTCGCTTCCGATTCAGTCGCTATGTATTCCTTATAAGCGCAGCATAAGAGAAAAGCGCCCCCCCCTTCTCCCCCTTCTCCCTTTCTCATAGGCGTCGCCTGCGGGTTTCCTGCCCCGCGCTGCTTCTGCTCCTTTGGGAGACGTGCGCGATCTTCGGCGTTCCAGTGGGTAATTTGGCGGCTGGCGCCGCGGCCGCTCTTTCGCGTTTAGCTGGGTGGGACGGAGGATGCCCACCGTTGGCGCTCGGTTTTGATGGAGCGAGGGGCGAACGAGGTCTGGCGAGCAATAATACCCCGTGTTTAAAGTAGCGTGGCCCCGCGGAAGCGCCGCTTTGGCCGCATTTGCGGTGCGAGATTCGAGCATTTTTTTTATTATTGTTTTTGTTATTTCGCTTCCTTTTTCAATGTGGCGCTTGCATGCGACAGCTTCACTGCGTATGCCTTACTTCTAAATGAGAGTCCCGACGTAGTTTTCATGTGTGTGTGTGTGTGTGTGTGTGTGTGTGTGTGTGTGTGTGTGTGTGAGAGAGAGAGAGAGAGAGAGAGAGTGAATAAAAAAAGAGACGTGAAGGCAGGGAAGTTAACCACAGGTACAGGGTGGTCATAAGTTCTTTAGCACTATGCCGTATATTCCTGTGGCACCGTTGCCTAATAACTTTTGAACACCCCTATCCGTCCACCTTGCCACCGTACGTCGAAGAAAAGCAGGGAAGGGCGATGCATGCATATGCAGTACGCGTCGGATCTGTATAGACCGTGACTCCAAGGGCTAAGAGGGACAGTGTTTTGGTTTTGGAAGACTGCGTTGTTGGCGGCACGGATACGCGATCAAGCTCTTCTTTCTACGTGTTTGCCTTCCTCCTCCAGTCACTGTATAGCTCCGGAAGCTCATCTTACACCCTCCCGTAAGTCCTTTCTGCGTATCTTCCGGAAATTGGCGTTTCGATTCGTCGGTGAAGCAAAACCGAGATTGTGACTTCGGCTTTGATCGCCAGAGCATGCGTCAAAAGAATATATCTGTCGTCCTTTTCGTTGTCATCGCATAATGGCCGTTCGCGAAACCCGTGGCAAAGAGCGGTATATTGGGAGAATTGGAAAAGAAAAGAAAAAAAATAAGAAAAAAGAGAAACGACTTCAGAAACGTCTTCAGCAGTCTTCAGTGTGCTTGGGCTTTATGTGGGCGCTCGCGAGCGCTGATCGGCCGTTTTGGAAAGGACAGGCCGCCTCTTTTGTTCGCCTCGACGCCCATTTTTCTTTTTTTCTTTCTTCTCGCTGGATGAAAGGATTTCGCTCGTCGAGCCCCAAAGGATTGCGGTGGGGCCGTGAAAATTGTGCTGGGAGAAATAAAAAAAAAACTAAACTCGCGTATACGATAGCGCTGTGTTACGCGACAATATGCGGAGGGTGCGAATAATGTTCCGAAGTGAGGCGTGTAGGATTGGGACTGAGCCCTAACAGCTTGTACGCGCTGGTGCCCCGTAAGTCGTTCGGGTGTACGAGCTATGTGGAGGCGAAACATAACAGGCCTCCTTGGTGGATGTAGTTTTCTATGCGCCGGGGTGTTCAGTATACAGTTTCGTAAGCTGTGTAGCGTCTGACCTTGAAAATTTCTTTCTTTGCCGCATCATTGTGGTTGGTTTTCTCATCAAGCACGAAAGTAAAGTAAGTCGATCATTGAAGGATGCCTGGGCCTGACGCAATTAATATTCGGGAAATGTTGCCGTCGTTTGTGAACTCTGCTTTGCCACCAGATTATTTGATTACTACGCTGCTTCAGAAGAAGTATGGAAGTGATGGGACTATGTATTCCTGTGCCGTCGTTTGAAGCTGTATTTATAACTTAAGGAACGTGTCAGATCTAGACATGTCAGGGACAGCATGTCGGGAACAACATGTCGGGCACAACATGTCGGAGGCAACATGTCGCGAGCAAGCTTAGCTGCAATCTTGCAAACATTCCAAGTGCTGGTCCTGTGGTGTTGGGAAAGCCTTTTCTGAGCCTTACGCAACCCACCTTTTTCCTTCTCCCAAAGGATCGCGACAGGCCTATCACTCATCCATCTCCGCCGTCATCTCCCAATAATCGAAATTCTGGAAAAACCCACGAGCCTTCCGACGGTGAGAGCATTTCGCGCACTAAGTATAGTCGCGTCGCATTTAATCTTGCGTGATAGTTCAAATAAGCAGGAGTGTACGCTGTCATGTATATTCTGTGCGATTTCGTTAACGACGGCCGATTTGCAAGAAGATGTGCATAGTCCGTACTCCTCGTTTTGTTCTCGCTCTTTTTGCGGGTGGCATATTTCCCGTGGCGCGTCGTGTCGCAATCTTTGGGGCACTTACGCGACGAGTTGGCGTCTTCGAGAACTCGTGAAAGAGTGGATCTGATAGTGTGCGGGGGCTTTCAGTGAAATAGGAGAGAGCCCCCCCCCCCCCCCTTTTTTTTTTACTCCGCACGAATTGATGCGCAGTATATTTCTTTTTTTTCCCCTCGGTATAAGGCGAAAACGATTGCCTTACGGAACGCCCTACTCCTTTTTTTTTCTTTTTTTTTGTGTGCGTGGAGTGGTATAGTGCGGCCGCCTGACCGCAGTGGCGAAATGTCGTCGCCAGAGCGGCGCGGCTTCTTTTATGCTCCGGGGAAAAAAATCAAGAGTGCCATTTCGATTCCGCTCACGTTATGCTCAGAGGGGTTTTTTTTTTGTTTGGTTTGGCACTTTATAGTGACCGCGCCCTATAAGGCACTAGCCTCATCTCTATTCTCCTTTTTATTTTAAAATTTTTGTCGCTGTGCCGCATACCTGTTTTCGCATTCAATTTCAAGTTGGACTACGCCTTAAATCTTGCAAATATGCTGGGTGTTTGTTTTTTTTCGTTTTTGAAGTATGCGAGTAAAGCGACCGCCCTTTATCCGTACGGTTGGGTTTGCCCGAATACATTACCTATTTCGTTTTCATTTATTAATTTTCATTTTTTTTCACAGTGAACTTGTTTAGCAATTCGTTCATTGTTCACTCAAATATATATATATATATATATATATATATATATATATATATATATATATATTCCATTTAAGGAAAAGGGAAGGGCCGCTGCGGGAAGACGCCGAAGCGATGGAAGGCCAACGGGACGTGTCCGTCTCGTGTCTGCGACTCTCTGTGACCCAACTCGAACTCGAACTTGTCTGCGCTGAGAATCAACGTACAAACAGTGCAACATCGCATTGCTCAAACTTATTATAGCAATGACCTATTGAAGCAACCTGCATCACCCAGCTAGGGCCTAAAAAGAGCGTAAAAGCAAGTGGATCACCCTTCGGAATTTTTTAGTTTAGCTGGCTCAGGGCTCGCGCGGATTAGTGCCAGTTGCATCATCTCTCTCTCTCTTTGTTTTCATTTTTTACTTATGTTCGGTGTTGCGTCATTTTCGTTTCACATACATGTATATTTTGTTAATGTTTGTTAATATTTCGTTAATGTGATGTTTTGCAGTGTTGCAGTGAAGTTTCCAGTTACATATAAGCAAGCCTGAAGATGATCTAATCTGGCGTTTTTCCTTGCGACACCTTGCATGACCAGTTGCTCCTCGTTTCTATGCGCTAGTTAGAAAGAAAGAAAAGTCGTTGGTGGTTCAGGGCTCGGCTGTTTTCTGATACCTAATATGAGCATGCTGTTCAGTGTCTGATGTAACGTTGGTCACTTGTAAGAAAGGGTGACAGCTTTCGCTGGAGAGCTTAAAAAAATACGGGGCTCTTGTTTGGGGCTTTCTTGAATGGTCGTGCTGTCTACGAGAAATACGACCGCATCGATAATCGAAAGAGTGTCTTGTGTGTCAGCGCAAATAGGGCACAGAAAAGCAAAGTACACGGCACAAGCGCTGTCGGAGAGTTTATTCATAATAATAATAAAAAAAACGTACGATATATGAACAGTATAAACTTATCTGAAAGATCTTATGCCACGTTTTTCCCATTAAGGTTATTATAATATTAGACCGCGCTTGTGTCGTGTACCTTCTTGTTTTTTCGTGTTTCATTTGCGCCGATCGTCATATTAGCCCAACTTGCTATATAACTAAACACACTGGCGACAACCCAAGGCATTAACGGTTTTATATATCGTACAGCTTTAATTTCTTTGGAGACTTTTTCTGAGTATTTAGATAACCGTTGATGCTCGACGAGAAGTACACCGAAGAGAAACAGGAAAGTTATTTGGTACCCGCGCTTCTAACAGCCAGAAATATTTAGGTTGGGAGGCGCAAGCATCTCTCGTACCCGTGAACCAGGCCCGTACCTGGGGTTGTGGGGGGCTAGGCTTCCCTAACACTCGAAATTCGTACGGTGGGGGAGGGGGTGGGGTTACCGAGGAAAGACAATAATGAAAAGAGGTTTTATGTACGGCCTTCGACAAGTGCGCTCACCCTCCTTTCGGAAAAAAATTCTTGGCTTGCCGAGAAGCCATCGTCTATACGCTTGGCAACTCAACCGTTTTAACGGTTTCAGTTGCAGCAGATGCAATGCGCACAGCTCCGTAGAACAAGTGTACAGGTGTTGCCGCGGCAGGTGGCTCCGTTTGCGGAGAGTGAGCGCTGGGCTTTTCGGTGCGCTGTTGCGTCGCGCCTGTCGTCGTAGCCAGGTGGGCCTGTGCGTTTCGACACCCTCCACGTGGTGGGTGTGATTTGTCATGCTCCCCCTTCGTGCGTTCAGTGACTCCCCTTGCACCCCGTCGCCACTGTTGGCTCGGGAACTCTCCGTCGCGTTCCGCGAGTCCGTACGCGTGACAGACAGCGCGCGCCTGTGTGGGCGCCAAAGCTTCGTGGTCTCTCGTAGTGCTGCTGCTCTGTAGCCGCTTGTTTCTCATCCCGCGGCTTCCCTCCCGGTCCGCCCTAGGTGTTTTTTTTTTTCTTGCTCATAGAGTGGTCTTCGCGTTCGTAACTTCCCCTGTCGCGACCTGCCGCGCCCAAAACCGGGGTTGAGTCGTTGCTGTTGTGTTGTGCTGAAACAAGTGCAGCTCGCAAAAGTGAAGATGGGAACTATCTCACGTGGTTTGAATGATTTGTCTGTTGGGGGGAAGTTAGAAATTGTAATAATTATATCTCGGGTTTTTACGTTCTGAAACCACGATATAATCAGGAGGAATGCCGTGGCGGAGGGTTCTGCACATTTCGGCAACGTGCGCCGACGACATCGCAGAGTATTACACGGGCTTTCTACCATTTCGCTTCCACCGATGCGCGACCTCCGCGGCCGGCATCAAAACTGCGTCCTTCGGGTCGGCAGTCTACCACTGTTCCACCGTGGCGGACAAGTTACAGATTTTGTCTTTGAATCTTGTTTGTTCGTTTCGATCTTTCGATCACGCGAGGCTCGTCCTTAATAGTAAGCCGTGTTCGAAAGAGCCACCACATATGGGCAAGCGAAGTGAGAAATATAAAATTGACTATTGGCGTGTACGCAATAACCAAACGCGCGCAGCCTCGCCTCGCGCACATTGGCGAGAGAAGTTCTGCTTGTTGTTCTTTGTTTTCGAAAACACCGTGGCGAGAATATTGAAGAAACCGGCTGTGTGCCCGGTGAAGCGTACTTCCTTAATTCATGCGGCGGTGCGGAAGTTAAATATGTCTCGCGACGTAATTCGTTACACTCCGGATTCGCGCGAGCACCGTTCTTCTTCTTGTCCCTTCATTTTTTTCTTTTCTCTACTACGTATATTCCTCGAGCGAACGCTGTTCTCGTTTCGTGTAAGACAGCTACCGCGATCCTTAATAGAACTAAGAAAGAAAACGAAAAAAAAAACTAAGACAAATCAGAAGAGGATGCGGTTTTCGCCGGCCACATTAGGGAAAGTTTTACACTTAACGAAGCGTGCGCGGCGCGTGAACGAAGAAGCCTCGCCGTTCTTCGCGAGAACGCGGCCGGCCGGACGGTGCAATCAGTGTAGCGGCTGGCCTTATTTTCTTTTTTCCCAAACGGTTCGGCTGGCGCGCACCCGCCCCCTCTGCGCCAAAAACCGCGCGCAGCCCGGTCGCTTGGAACCCATTTTCAGACTGTTCCGCCGCCGCTTGTTCTCGCATCGCATCCGCACGTGCATAGCGACGTAGGGCGCCTCGATGCCCTCTTCCGGAGGAGGCGTGCGCATCGAAGCACCCTACAGCGACGAGCCACCGAGCCCTCTCACGCGAGGAGGAGAGGAATATGGAGAAGAAATCGAAGTATCTCTCTCTTTCTCTCCTTAAGCTCTTCCCCTTCTCTTTCGTTCATGCGCGGCAGATGGCCTCTCGCCTTTTCAGTTTCTCTTAATATTTACCCTCTTCAGATCTACCTCTCTGCGCTTTTATATAAACGTGGCGTTTATTTGCCGAGAAATGCGAAGATCGATCGACGCACAGCGCTACAAAGAAACGCTGTCGCGGCCTTGTTGTTTGGCTCTCGGGCTTTCGAATCGCCTCTATATCGCGCTTATTGTTTATTTTCATCGCTCTATCGCGTTGCCCTGTGTCTTTATTTGGAGCGGGGAAGGCGCCGCGAAATATACGCGTCATTTGCACGATTGCGTTTTCTTCAAAAAGGGTGTTACTGTGAGCGATTTGGTTAAACGTTTATTCTGTATCGTGAACGACGCGTTATATACTGGCGCAAGCAAACTTTGCAAACTGGTGCCTCGAGAATTTGTGCCCGGGTTGCGACTTTCTCCTGCCCCCCCCCCCCCCCCCCTTTTTTTTTCTTTCTTTAATCTTTACTGCTAGTGATACAACATCTAACGATATGACAGGGCTCCGTTCATTGGTCGGAATAACGGGTGACATCGAGAAATGCTGAAGAACAAAAAAGAACAAAATACTTCGCCGTAGTGCGTTTGCAGCTGCTATAAAAGACTTCGTGACTTGCCAAGTGTCGATGAACTGTGAAGCAAACGGCCTTTCACAAAATAATAGCTTTTTTTTTTTGTCATGCACGGCTGCCGTTCACCTCTACAGATAAATTGTCTACAAAATGGACGACAGTAGTACAAAGCTTCACGTTCGCAAAGTTAACGCATGTCATTTGCCTATCATTTTACTCAGTGCAAGCGGTTTTCTTGATCTTGCCTCTTCCATTTATCTGTGCATTTTTATGTTTGTAATTTTGGTTCGTGCGCATCAGCAACAAGCATCGCCGATATTTTTCGTAACGCAATCGCTTCTACAGTTCGCTTCTATGGGCTCTAGCGGGGAGTTCCACTTCGTTAACTATACGCACGTTCACCGTCCACTGAGCCTTTTTAAGTATTTCGGTGCCGCCGGTCGGGCATCAAGTCATTCCTGCATTCAGAATCGGCCATTACGTTTCTGCTTGTGTGGGCTCGATCTTCTATTAAGTTGTAGTTGTAGTTTTTAGACAATACCATTCAAAACCGCGAAAGAAAATGAAACAAAAAAACAATGGGTATTTACCGGAAGGCTTTCTTAACATCGTGCTGAAAACCGTGATTTCGTCGGCAAAAAAAGAAATGGAGGTGGAATAAAGAGAACTCTCCATCCATGCGTGGCTATAGCTATAGTACGAGCAGAAAGAGTGGTATTTGTTTAGCACTCTGGAAATTTAATTGGACAGTTGAGCTTTGCTGTTTGACAAAGGTGAAATACTAGTGCGGTTTCAGATGTCAGTGCACGTTTTCAAGCGCACAATTGGACCCGCAACTAAAGAGACGTCGGCTGTGGGTATACCAGTTTTGTTACCTTTGTAGGCTGTAAGTTCTGCAAATAGATAATTTGAAAAAAAAAAAATCTGGAGGGCTTCATTGAGGCGTGCAGCACGCAAAACAGTGTACATTATTATTATTATTATTATTATTATTATTATTATTATTATTATTATTATTATTATTTTATTATTATTATTATTATTATTATTATTATTATTATTTAGGCACGAAATATAAAGTACACGACACAGTGTGCGATGTTTTCGCTGTCAGGGGTATGTCCTAACTAGCTCAAAGTGCTACATTACTAGCATGAAGTTTCAATGTTCAGGCTTGCTGCGTTTTACGCAGAAGCTCGTATTGTAGAACAGATAAAATGTACGGTGCGTTTTTTTCTTCTTTTTTCTTTACTCCACGTTGATATTAAAGCGTTCTCACGTTCTCACTTATGCAACGCTTGCATATCAATCCATGGAGTGTCCTTCCGCCGGATCAATGTGTCGCGAAGTGGATCGTCGCCGCTAGCAAGTATAGAGCTTCCCTAACACGGCGCTTTCGAATTGGCAATCGCAGTCCACTTATCGCGGGCCTCGCGATATACTTACATTTTTTTTTCTCCTCGTTATTACCTTCAGGGATAAACTCAGCGTTATTTGTTATTATTTTTGTTTTCAAGATTTTACGCATATTTGATGCCCATTACTCTTTACACGCTGTGCCAAGGAAGAAGAGCATAAAAGAAGGCGGTCACGATGCAGCGGGGGGGGGGGGGGGTTCGGCGGTATCGCAGAATTCCGGAAGCCATTCGAAGAGGCCCTTCGCGTTTTGAAAAGCGTTCGCGTTTGATGTCAGCGACCGTTGTAATGGTGGTGGGATTCGGGATGTATGCGGGGTTGGGGAGGGCAAAGTGCCCCACACCTTTTTCGAGGTGCATGGAGAGGGCGACGGGAAAATGATGGCGATATTTCACGAATGCGTCGGGGCCTATTTCGCGCCCCCCTAGCGTACACTATAGACGCGGTCCGCGTTGAATTGCAGGCAACATGACCCCGCGGTGATATCGACGCGAAAGACTCGCGGATGTTGTTCGCCAGTTCAGTGCAGCGAGCTCGAAGCGGTGCGCCCGCTGAAGGGCCGAAGAACAGACGCAGTGATTCGCTCTCCGCTGTGTTTGTTCTATAGCATCACATAGCGCTGGCGACGCTTTGCAATAGATGTTCGCAGTTCTAGTCTAGTAGCGCTCGTCCCTGTTGTATTGAATTTTCGTCCCGTTTGTTGCTCTTCAGTAATTGTCTAAGGGTCTCGTGTGACTGATTTAACCTCGGAACATTTAAGCGTGTGTTCATTGCAGTCATTTATTCGTAATGGCGTGTGATAATTGCTGCAAAGATTATGAGGCCATCTACGGAATTACTTCGTCGTGCTACTGTTATCAGAGCTTCAACTCTAGTTTCGTTAACTTGCGTTGCAAATTATATATTGTCACATTTTAACGTGTGTGATACTCTACTCTCATCGACCCGGAAGTTATAGATGAATGTATTTTCTGTTCATGGAGTTTCATATTCATGGACCTGCGGGTCAGCAGCTGTGTACCTTAGCCACTAGACCACCGCTGCGGGGCAATATGAGAAGTGCGAAGTGGTTAGCAAACTGATGATTTTTAGAAAAGCCCCGCGGCGGTGGTCTAGTGCCTTAGCTACTCGCTGCTGACCCACAGGTCGTGGGATCGAATGCCGGCGGCGGCGGCTGCATTTCCGATGGAGGCGAAAATCTTGTGGGCCCGTGTGCTCGGATTTGGGTGCTTTAAAGAACCCCATGTGGTCGGAATTTCCGGAGCCCTCTACCACAGCGTCTCTCATAATCATATGGTAGTTTTGGTACGTTAAACCCCGCATATCCATCCATCCGAGTTTCAACTTCTTTTTAAACATGTTAACCCGACATCACCATTGTGTAAACGCACTGTGAACTTCTGCCATAGGACGTCGCGCGGCGTTTGTAGGAGTGAGTGGCCCTCCACTGCATTCCCGCGTTTACTTATTAGTTATTTCATCTTTCGTGTGTGACTAAGAGTTGTAACTGTTCTATCGCAGGCCTCTCCACTAACATTAGAACACTAAGTGACCACTTGTGGCTGCCCGCTGTTTGTCTATTCTTCGACGTTTATCTTGTTCCGATGCCTTGCCATTTCCGACCTTATGTGGCTTATACCATTTAACCCATTGTAAATGAAGACAATCGTCGCATGCCTCCCATCTATCGGGCGCTGTGGCAGCGTGAACGAAGTGTCGCGAAGCTAACGTCTCGCAAAGGTCACCAACTTGTAAGCTGTCTTTAATGGTGGGCAATTGTTTTTGCACGGAGCTTCACAGGTCGACACCTGTCCGGGCTGCACGCAACTGCGGCGCCAACGTCATTGAGGAGGGGGCAAGGCGATCGTGTGAGTGCGAGGTCGGTCGGGGCTTTGAATGCGCGCACCGCCCCGCAAGGAAAAGAAAGTGTTCTTTCGTTTAAAAATCAGCTCGCTCCCGGTTGAATATATATATATATATATATATATATATATATATATATATATATATATATATATATATATTCAAGCATCCTCATAATGCGGGCAGCGGTCGTCGTCGCTCGCGTTCCTATAGGAGATGCGTTCATTGATGCGTTGCGTGTTTACGTCTGAGGTTAACATGTTTCCCTTCGTAGAGGCCTTCTAATAAAGGGTGTTTATTTTCTTTTCCTTCTCACCACGAAGCGATTTATTCGCAAGGCGCGCTCGTGTCGTGGTTTCTATCCTTTCTTCTTCTTCTTAAGGGATTACAACGAATTATTTCTCCCCTTCTTATAAGCGACGATAGATTTCGTCGCTTTTTCGTGTACGGCTTGCCGTCGCTAAGTGTCCATTAAGCCTCTCGCTTACACTTTCTCTGCTGCTTTTCTTGAAGGTGCCAGGAAATGCTGCGTATTAGTGCTTATAGTCTGGTTAGCTTCACGCTGCTATGGTGCTGTTTACCAATGATGCGAGTGGAAGTCTTTTCGTTGCGTCGGGGTAACAACAATTGATACATAGGCGCTTGTGTACAGATAGTGGTATGCGGTGAAAATTTTTATCCCTTGTCATCAAATATCGGCAAAGCTTTAAACTTCAAGCGATTTTTTTTTGTCTATTTTTAAATAGCCGCAAGTGAAATGAGTTGGTCTCAGTATACAGCTATTTAGTGCGGATAAAACGTTCTAATCTTCTATCATTGCAAGCGCTAAAGTTTAGCGGCAACAAAATTAAGCGATGTTTTATAACTAAGACGTTTCTGAGTTAGGATAGATACAAGTAAAAACTCCGTAGCAATAGTGTCATAATTAATACGTGTTTGCTCCAGTAGATCTGGTTCTTAAGGACGGAAATGGTATTGATTTCATTTCTGTGGAAGTTTTTGAACCTTGGAGCTTTCGTTATGTAGCATATACAGTAATTTTTGCGTGCAGTGCATAATATAATATATTATGCCTGAAAAGCAAGCCATCTTTGTAGCTGTGTTCTTTCTTCCTCTGTCATCTGTTTGTCTGCAGAGAAGTTAGGACTTGCCCGGATTGCCCGGTGTCGATCGGGGCTGGTGGGAAAACGAAACCGAAATAGAAACAAAAAAAAATAACTTTAAGAGAACAATACCGTGCAGTTAGCGCCAATATATGAAAGTGCGGCAATGTAGGCTCTGTTCAGAAAAAGTTTATTTACACTATCAACAAAAATCATAACATTCTAGTGATAAGTGGCACAGACGTAAGCACACCTGTCTTCCACGACATACATCACTACGTTGTAACAGTGCCTACACGATACACTGCTTGTAGTGAACACATCATTACTCCAATATACATGGCAGGCATGGCAAATATGTACGAATAATGGGATATTGAGTTAGTTTGAACTGAGAGCCAGATCTACACGCCAATAATAGAACGCGGGAAGTTGTCACTTTACCCGACCTCCGTACGCTAAAATACGTACGCGTATAATTATAGGAACCACCGATGGGGAACCTTCCCGTGCGATACATTAGAGACGACAGAAAGTACCCACTTCGCCCCGGAATATGTTCTTTTATTTAAAAAAAATCTGCTTGTGATATAGCTATTGCTATATGCAGATTTATTTTTTTGAATTGCGCGAAAGGGCCGTGCATTAATCGTAGAGAAGGTCACCTTTTATGTTGAGGCGGTTTTGTAGCCATACTTGATTTTTGTGACGACTTATATATATATATATATATATATATATATATATATAATATATATATATATATATATATATATATATATATATATATAGTGGTGTAGAATGCATTTGGTGTATATGTAAGACGTTGCCCTAATACGTGCGAAGTGTTCTCGAATAGGCGTAATATGTTGAATCGTATCAACGAAGTTCTGCCGTATAAATTTTCCGAGCAGTTTCCCGCTTTACTTCTCGCCTACGTCGAGCGAGATTCAGACGGCCCATCGATGGAGGCGCGCGTCTGCGGCGTCGTAATTTGATAATGCTGCTTCTGCTGCACCGTTTCGGACGAGATAAATCGAGATAAAGCGTCGGCGCGGGTGTCGTGACGAGTGCGCGTGCGCTGCCTTTATTCGAAAGGCTCCTTTCCTTACGCAGCTCCACGAGGACCGCGCGATACCGTCCTCCCGCACTCTTTCGCTTCTGCACTTGGTTTCCTGATCTGGAGCGGAGCGAGCCATTGTGCTACTCGGCGCGCCCTGCTGTAGTAGCTCAGCCTAAGCGTGCTGTCACACATGGTCCCTGCGGAGGGTTGGCCGCGTAAGTATATAGGGGCGCGATGACGTCGGTGGGCGCCCGGGACTTCTTTTGTGCTCTTCCGGTGGCGCTCTTGCTGTGTTTACCGACCCATCCAACCCCCGTTGTTCGCTCTGCCTTTTCCGCCGCTTGTCTCCCTCGCGACAGTGTGGTGCCGCCTCTTATTTTCGTCATTTCGGTCGTTTTTCGTATGTCGTTTCCCCCGCGGCTTCCCTTTATGCCGTTCGACCTCTTCACTTCCTGCCACTATCCGGCGGTTGTGCCGCTGCTGCTGCGACACTTTTTTTCCCGTCTGTTTGCCGCCTTTTTCTCCGCTGCTCTCATCTCAGTCGGATTCGGCCGCCGCCCTCCTGACTTGGCCTGACGAGGAAACGACGTTTCGCGGTGGTGGTTGGTGACTTCGCGATCCCGGGCGCCCGCCCCCCTCCTTACCTCTAACGCCTGGTTGAACAAGCGGGCAGGTTGATTTTTTTTATTTTGTAGGTTTTACGTCTTTTGATGACGCCGTGTTACATTACCCGCCTATTTTCGATGCTTTCGCTGCCTGGTGCACTCCCCCCCCCCCCCTCTCGTACTTGATTCGAGTGCGTGATTAGACGAAGAATCTGTGTGGTTCGACTTCTGGCTCAAAGAAAGCAAGAAAATGAAAGGAAAACCCAAGATTGTTGCCGTTGCGCGATGTTTCATGGAAGGAAAGGTTGTAAACAGTATTAAGCAAAAATAAACGAATAATGTTTGTTTCTTCTTCTGCACCCAGACATCCACTACTTGCTACTGCTACTATTACGGAACTCCACGATATAGTAAATGATGTAGGAGCGGACATGATAGATGCGCATACCAATTATCATGCTTCGCAATGACTAAACCGCATCCTTTCTCTTAAATAGAAGACTTTCTATGCGTTGCTGTATTGTTGCAAGAGAGAGAGGGAGAGAGCGTAAAGGTTAGTCACGCGAATGTAAACGCACTTACTGTTCCTTGCACATCAAAGACGCGCGTGGCTTTCATTTTGTTTTTAAGGTTTCGAAGCGTGCACAGCGCCTAGAATCGTGCGCGAAGTAAAAAAAAAAGCAAACCAACGTAACAAGAGGAGCCCCTAGCCGGGCGTTTCCTTTTCTTTTGTTTTGTTTTTCCGAGTTCTACATTATGGATTGCACCTACGACGCTGCGGGGGACAAGGTTACTTTTCCATGGAGTATATTTATAGACAAATCGCCAAAGGCGGGGGGGGGGAAGGGGGCCCCATTTCTACTTCCCCGCTCCACCCCACTTTTCTTTCTCCACAGGGAATTTGAAAAGGCGTCGCGCGGTCTCGTCAATCACGCCGCCCGCGCCACAGTTGGGAGGTGAGCGGCTGTTCGGAGGGGACGTGCGACGGTTTGCATTTCACGGTGGGATCCGGATCTGCTTCGTGAAGAGGACAACTAATCCTTTAGTGCGATTAGTAAGCTTCGAATTGGAAGCAGTTTCTGAGACATCTTGGAATGAAGGGAAAGAGATGAGCTCAAACACAGGGAAAGAAAAATCTGCTTATGTTATCAAGGCCACAAGCACAATCCCAGGAACTATATCGCAGGCAATTCCCGAACTCTGAAAAGTGTGTGACGCCTTGCCCCGGTGGTCTAGTGGCTAAGGTACCCGGCTGCTGACCCGCAGGTCGCGCGCTCGAATCCCGGCTGCGGCGGCTGCATTTCCGATGGAGGCGGAAATGTCGTAAGCCCGTGTGCTCAGATCTGGGTGCACGCTATGAGAACCCCAGATGGTCGAAATTTCCGGAGTCCTCCACTACGGCGTCCCTCATAATGATATGATGGTTTCGGGACGTTAAACCCCACATGTCAATCAAAAGTGTGTGAGCTATGTGGAGCTTAATACATTTGCTCAGAAACGCGGAAGCTTGGGTGAGTTTTCAGGAATTCTGAACAGCTAAGAAGTAGAATTTGCTAAAACTTCATCTCGGGTCCCGTCAGGTGCACGATCTCGTCAGGTGCACGATCCCGAATAACGCGTTTACGGCTATCGTAACCGGTACGACTTGTTTAACACAAACAAGTTTGTGGACAAGCTAGGAACATTTACCGTGGAGACATACGTTTGCATTTAGGATCGTTCACGTGCAATAATGTAGATAGAATCGAATATGTCGAGGTCGTAAATGAGTATCGCTGTGCGCCTATAGGAAAGTGCTTTCCATATCGCTACAACCATGACAGGACGTTAATTCTGACTCGTAGTACAGTGCCTTTTACGAGTGTTCTTTCGTAAATGTCCACAGCTATGAAATAAAAAAAAGGAAACTAAATAAAGTTTCGCTACGCGCTTTTTGTTTTCTCGGTTCTAACAAGTCGCGGTTTTCGTTTTAGCTTACGCGACGTGGTAGTATAATTGAAAACAGCGTCTGTCCGGTTACAACTGTTTCGAATGGCTGGCGGCTGTAGTCTGGCTGTGTCCCTTGACACTTGACGGAAGCGCACCTGTCCTCGCACCGGGCGACGGGATCGTTCACTCTTCGCGGCCGTTGCTATCCCCGGCACGGCCTCCGCCTCCAGCCACTTGCTTCTTGCTCATATTTCTTTCGTTCTGCGTTGGTGTTTGTGTTTCTTTTTTTCAAGCGCCATTTTCTTTCATTCGCTGTCGAACGCGAGCACAAAGCCCTCGCACAACCCGTCCCAGCGTCTTCGGGTGTTCGTCGTGTCGCGTGGCTGGGGCGCAAGCTGTTGTGGCTACCGCTTTTACAACCGAACAAAGAAACGGCGGTTGTAACGGCGTCTGGCTGCTGCACTTAACAGTGTGTAGTTCGTGTGTTTCCCGTTCGGAAGGGGTCGTGGCCGGGAGTGCAGCCTGTTGACCGACCGTGGGAAGGGTGGGGCTGAAAGAGAGAGAGAGAAAAAAAAAAAACGTTGAGACTGAACGCGGGAAGTTTGAGAACTATAGATATCGCGTGCCACTGTGGAATCCCTCTCCCCGTTTAGCTTCGGTCGCAGCCCTAAGCAGTTCTCGTTTATATAGAAGTTAGGTGTTAGGTCGGGGGGTTCGTGCGTAATTTATGCGGTATACTACTAACCGTCGGGCGACCCGGTTTTGATTACGCGACTTTTGGAAGCGCCGCACACCGTTGGGAGCTTGGGGGCGAGTCTATATCTGCCACCTCAATTTACGCGTTAAGCCTGCAAGTTTTTTTTATTTTATTTAGCCTCTTTTCGTAATAGAGATAAGGCGTCGCAGTGTACCGCGCTCCGGCCCTTATCTCGCAGCGTGTGTCTCGTATATATGGCAGGAAGGTGCGCAACGTCGTCCTGCGTGAAGGATGGCCGCGTGTACGTACATACGCGCGTGCTTGTGCGTGCGACCGCGTGCTAACGAAGCACGTTGAGCGAGACCCTCCTCCTAGACTATAGGCGCGTTTGCCTCGTTCTGGGAATAGATCGATAACGGCTAACCGCCGGCCCGTTAGCTCCCGTGCAGGTTGGCGTAACCACTTTTAAGAGCCGGTTTGCGTGACCTGGCACGACGGCAGAAGGGGCCTGGTGCCAGCGCTATATGTTTAAATGCTGCTTCTTTTTCATTTTCTTTTCTTCACCAACAGATTACATGCTCATCTGTCTATCTGACTACCCGTAACAGCAGCACACTTTTTTTTGCGAGTTTTTCGTGTCAGCCGAGGATTAGGGTTAGGATGTTTTAGGTAGCAGGGGAATCTAGCCTTGCATGTAGTCTTCCCAGATCGTCGTTTTTAGGGCGAGTTCACGTATTGTATGAAAAAAAAAACAGTTTCGCAACCCGATTTCGCAGTTCTCATAATGCACACGCCTTAATTACAATCGCTCCAGGACTGTGCTGCTCATGCGCTGCCTTGGGTTGCAAAAGCGAAACCGTGCCTTTCGCCGTCATATGTCTCAACACGGATCATCGTCTCGCAACACTGGGCAGCTACGTCGCCAGGGTGTGACAAGAACATCTTCAGTTGAGCTAAGCTGAGTGCAGCGGCTGATTGCATGTCACTGCCTTTTAAGGCTAGGACCATGTAATCGAACTATGTAACCAAAATATGTAACCCAAGGAAAAGTTTAATCCGATTATTGTAACTTCTCTACTAAATTAAACAAAGTTTGAATTCCTGTGGTTATCTACCAGGATAGAGTGTGTGCTACGGCTACGCGAACGCCAGGCCTGCGCGAAAGGCGCAGCGCAGTCACAGCGAAAGCTAGAAGAGCGGCCTTTCAGAGCCTTTTCAGAACACTCATTGGGTGACTGCTGCAAGCTGTAGCGATCGGGCTATGCCTTGACCCAGCGAGTCATTTGCCACGCCGGATTAGTGCAAAAAGGACAGTCTCGCCACGTCTGGACGGAGGAAGCAACAGAGGCCGGCCCCACGAGACGTCGCCTACTGATTGACAGCGGCGCCAACGGGTGGAATGTCGCCAAAGAGGGTTTTGGAGCCGCCACTCTATCTCCCGCCTGGGCCAGCCACGCATCGTTAGCGCGTTAACCGGCAGACGACAACGGCGCTGGTCAAAGGGCTCTCCCCAGAGGATTCCACGAACCGGGCACCTCTCAAAAGATCGGCGCTTGTTTAATCCATTGTCAAGTAGCCGACCGGCTGACTACCTATGCCCGCCAGGCATTGTCCCGGAGTACGAGACGTAGTGTCGCCAAGACGCCACCAAGAGGACAACAGGGACGGCGTCTTCCTGGGGGAGACCGCGGCGGCTGCCGCGGATCGCCCCGCTAATTGAGCGAACATAATCGGCGGACCCTCTGAAGTATGCGGCCAGGATCGTGGGCACTCTCGACTAAAGACTCACACACGACGAGGAAGAGCCCTGCTGGCGCCACCAAAGTGCAGTGTTCACGGGGACCTTGCATGCTCGCCCCCCCCCCCCCCCCTCACCTGTGGGTGCGTGATTGGTGGTCGACTCGTAGAGGAGGAGCCCGACAGGGCATAAAACGACGCGGCAGAGTGCTGGACGTCGCTCTGAACTAAGTAAAGTTCAACCACCACGCTCGTGGTTTGTGAAACCACTAGCTCTGCTCTTCTCTTCTGTCATCTCGACAACTCCCGTAATGATGTAAATAAATCCGTTAAGTTTGCTCAAAGCTCTCCCCTAGTCCTTGGCTCGACGGAGCGACGGCGATCGGCCCCGCTACCCGCAGACTACGGTCGCCGCGACGCGCAACAACTGGTTGGCAGCGGTGGGATGCCATCAGCAGCGACCTTCCTTCCATCCCTAACAACTGGATGGCAAGCGGTTGGATGTGAGCCTGGAGGACGGAGAATCAACAACACGCCGAGATCATGGAGACTGGCAGCTGTGGACTGGTGAGTGCTGGCTTTGGTTTTTTGGTTGCCAGGCTGATAAGATAGAAGTGCAATCTTTTCGCTGGTAGAGGCTACCACAGAAGCAGTTGTTTACGGAACTTCTGGGTAGAGAGTGAGCTGCACCACCACTAGTTCTCTGTCATGGATTGGAAGCGTTTGTTGAAGAGTCAGCTCCTGATTCTTGGGGAGGAGCTGGGAGCAGAAGTAGATGCGGGGATGAAGAAACACGCAATTGTTGGCGCTATCGAGGGCTTGAATCTGACCAGTGAAGAAATTAAAGAAACGTGGAACGAGATTCAACAACAGGAACAGGAGCGTCAGGAAAGGCGAGAGCAAGAGAGAGAGCAGTGGAAGGAAACCCTAAAGGTAAAACTGGAAGAGACAAGAAGATCAATACAGTGCCTTAGATGGTCTCAAGTAAATTCGAGGATCCATGTATTCGAAGAGGGCGAGGATATAGAGAGTTAGTTACCTAACCTCTTACGAGAATGTTTGCAGAGACCTAAGGCTCGACGAAGACTATTGGTCTATCGCCTTATTGAGTGTCTTTCCGTGCGACTCAATTGGTAGAATAGGGTACCTTTCCGAGGAGGAGTTCAATAATTACAATGTAGCTAAGGCAGCCTTACTGCGGTGCTTCGGCATTAGAGCTGACAGAAAGCAAATGGAGTACAAGCTCCCGAACGCTCCGTTGAAGAACGCGCGACGGTGTGCTGGTATTAAAACCAAGCCTGAGAGAGGTCCGCGTGTCTCTCATAGCACCAAGGTGAATAGTGAGAGCAAATGGGAGATAGAAAAACGGGAGCGAGGTGAAGAGTTCGAGCGAGCACTCAGCCTAGAGATTGAACTGTCAGAACAAAAAGTCGAGGCAACGCAGTGGAAGATTCAGCCATCCGCAAGTGTAGCGCACGAGAAGTGCGAGGTGCAGCCCAGAGCTTTAGAGAAGGCTAGCACGTGTGAACATAGCGGCGGATTCAAAGGCAAATCGAGTTTGAGTGCTGCGAATGAGGCTGCGCTGAGTAGAGAGGCCGACGAAGGCCAGAGCGAGTGTGACGAGGTGCTTTGCCAGTTAACTGTTAGCGAAACAGCTAGAATAGCTGTAGACAATCTGGCACAGACCTCAACTGTGTTTGTCGCGACGGTGGATCTTGCAAATGAGGTCGAAGTAGGCAAGAACACCGGAGAAAGCTCAGAAGCAGCGAGCGTAGAGAAGGGTATCAGTGCAGTTGCAGACAGCTCTCAGGAATGCGAGCAAGATTTTTCGAAGGCAAGCAGCTGCATTGTTCCTAAGTGTGTTAACAAGTCCGCCGGTCTAGAGGGTGAGAATAAAGATGACCAGGTCAAAAATCATTTAGACCGCGCGACTGAGACAGCTGACGAAAGCTGTGAGAGGGTTCACGAGTGTGAGATGCGATCGGGAGGCTCGGAAGCGACACGCAAAAAGCGGCGCAGACGAAAGAGACGTCGCAAATCCGCGAGAAAGAAGAACAGTACTACGCGTGTAAAAGAAGGCGCAAAACCTGTCAGCGTAGCAAATAAGAGCTTTGCAGCAGCGTCAAAATTACATTGCATGCGTCCGAGCAACCGGACGAAAGGTAAGAGGAAAGCGGGTTCGCGAATGGAATTGCGTGGAGAGCGCCGGTCTTTCCGTTCTATCCACAAAACGTTTCAGGGCGCACCTGAGTACAGCGTTAGCACAGGTGAATCGGCCAGACAGGGCGACAGAGCCAAGAAATCAAAGTGCCGAAACACTGTGGCAGGTGGTGCAGAGGCACCCTTGAGCGGTAAAACCATTGATAACTCAACCGGCACCGAATTCACCAGCAGTGGCAGGACAGGTCGGTCGCAGACGTCGCCGGAAACGAGAGAGGCGTGCGCGAGGGACAAAGCGAAGGGGTGAAAGAGGGGGCAATCAGCCGGGCGAGCGGCCCAAGAGTAGGTTACCAGCCAGTTCAAAGAAAGGTCCTTTGTGGCGTAAAGTAGGTTCCAACGGCGGAAGGGTAGGCCCCAGCGCGCATCCCCGCGACGGAATGTACGCAGGAGATTTAAAGCTTTGCGGGAACGGGATTGTAGAAGGGGTCCTAGAGGAAAAGGAAAAGCCACAATAGCTAAGCACCACACGCGAGCTAGCCCAAAGAAAGCATGGCCACTCTGTCCCACGCATCGCTCCGGTCCCCTACGCCGAACTGACAGAAGCCCGCCAAAATCGCGAATGAGGCGTAACGCTGCAGTTCAGCTTGTTGCTCGTGCACGTTGTAGTCTCGCGCGTTTTCAGAGTCGAAGACCACGACCGCCGCGTGTACGGCTGAAGGGGAAGCGACAGCTGTAGGAGGGAGAGTCGGACACAGGAGTTTATTTTGAAACATACTTGTTTGGTTATATTTGGTTTTAAAGTGGTGCACCTGTGTCATCTCAACAGCTAGTTTGCTTGGATACTTTTTCTTCCCTCTAGATTTTGTTTGCGTGTAAGCTTTATCAAAATTTCGAGTTTAATTGTTCAGCGTTATGAGGAAGCAGTGGCCCGCATCAGTCAACCGACTGCGTTAAAGGAGTTGTTTTTAAGATACGAGCACGCAAGTCGCAAATGAAGATTTGGTACGCCCGCTAGTTTTGAAAGCGCGGTAGCGTGGTCGAGCGGCGCCGGAGTTTCTATGCTTCGTGCCCTTTAGTTAAGCGCGGCATCGCATGCCGTCTTCAATAGAGTAAATGAGCAATGTTTAGGAAGGTTTTAGAATAAAACCAAACAAAGCAATTTTTGAAATGCTCAGGGGGAGAAACATTCGGTACAGGGGTTGTGGCGCAAAATTAACGCCTGTTTTGTTACGCACTCCTGACGTGTACCTCAAGTGTGATTGTTCCTTGCGTTTGTTCCTGGAGAAAATTCACGTTCAGATGAGGGTTTTAAGGATACCTAGGTGAGAGAGATATCGCCTATGGTTAGGTGCGTGTAGTTATGCTAGCGCTCTTTGAATGAGAGTAAGATGTCATGCTAGAGCGCACAGCAAAGTCTTGTGCGTTCTTTAAAACCATGGGCTGACATGAAACTACATTCAGTAAATAAGCGTGTTAGTATACGAAATTGCATTACCCTTTGTTATTTTGGTATGTGCTCAGGGATCAGTTGAATTCTTTAGCTGAGCGTCGTGTTATACGGAACGTTGAGGGACGTTTTCCGTAATGATTTTAAGGGGTATTTGGAGTAATCGAAATTTTTAGCTGTGGGCAAGAGTATTAGTGTGGTTTCCATTTAAAAGAACAAAAAAAAAGCGTAGGTGCATTGTGGCACATTTGAAAGACCGGCCTGGTTGCCGAAAACTCATTGCCGGCGCTTGCTGGTTCTAGTGGTTGGTCTTTGTGGTTTAAATGGTGTTGGGAGACTGCGGTTACTGTGATCTCTCCCGTCGAGCAGCTGATACTACCCGACGTCCGAGATCTTCCCGTCGGCGGAGGAGCTGTAGCGATCGGGCTATGCCTTGACCCAGCGAGTCATTTGCCACGCCGGATTAGTGCAAAAAGGACAGTCTCGCCACGTCTGGACGGAGGAAGCAACAGAGGCCGGCCCCACGAGACGTCGCCTACTGATTGACAGCGGCGCCAACGGGTGGAATGTCGCCAAAGAGGGTTTGGAGCCGCCACTCTATCTCCCGCCTGGGCCAGCCACGCATCGTTAGCGCGTTAACCGGCAGACGACAACGGCGCTGGTCAAAGGGCTCTCCCCAGAGGATTCCACGAACCGGGCACCTCTCAAAAGATCGGCGCTTGTTTAATCCATTGTGAAGTAGCCGACCGGCTGACTGCATATGCCCGCCAGGCATTGTCCCGGAGTACGAGACGTAGTGTCGCCAAGACGCCACCAAGAGGACAACAGGGACGGCGTCTTCCTGGGGGAGACCGCGGCGGCTGCCGCGGATCGCCCCGCTAATTGAGCGAACATAATCGGCGGACCCTCTGAAGTATGCGGCCAGGATCGTGGGCACTCTCGACTAAAGACTCACACACGACGAGGAAGAGCCCTGCTGGCGCCACCAAAGTGCAGTGTTCACGGGGACCTTGCATGCTCGCCCCCCCCCCCCCCCCCCCCCACCTGTGGGTGCGTGATTGGTGGTCGACTCGTAGAGGAGGAGCCCGACAGGGCATAAAACGACGCGGCAGAGTGCTGGACGTCGCTCTGAACTAAGTAAAGTTCAACCACCACGCTCGTGGTTTGTGAAACCACTAGCTCTGCTCTTCTCTTCTCTTCTGTCATCTCGACAACTCCCGTAATGATGTAAATAAATCCGTTAATTTTGCTCAAAGCTCTCCCCTAGTCCTTGGCTCGACGGAGCGACGGCGATCGGCCCCGCTACCCGCAGACTACGGTCGCCGCGACGCGCAACAAAGCACACTTTCTCGATGCCCACTACGGCATTAATAATAAACATCTCAGGGTAGTAGGCCGGCATTCGCTATGTTAGTTTTCGTCATTTTTGTGAGAATCTTGGTATCCGCTAAACTATCGATGAATTGATTGTCGATGTATCAGGTTGATTGTTATTTCATTCAGTTCTCAATGGAACGGCAGCGGATGTTGGTGGGCTACCGAAATTTTCGGCTCTATTACGTGGTAAGGTAATGCGGAAACCCGAGCTTAACGTTTACCACGTTCCCTTTTCCCCATCGTGCTCACACGCGACACTGGTGTTTTTATTTGGCCTCGTTGGCCACGTGATGCAGGAGGACCTTTATCTCCCGTTGCTCTTTATTCCGTATCTCCGTTTCGGTGTTGCGTGCTAACCACTCGGCGCTCACGCGCAGGCACGCCTGCGCGCAGGAATATCTTTCTCTTCCCCTCTCGCGAGATCTGTTTCTTCTCAGCCTTCACGGGCCCACCGGAACCGCGGTCTGCGCTGCGGGCTGTCGCCTTCGTCTTCATCTCGGCTCGTTAAATGCGCCCTGCCAGCGGCACGGCATTCTCCACCACCCTCCTCCCTCCCCCTTTTCACGGTTTCTCTGTAGCCGCGCAGCAGCTGTTGTTGGTGCCGCGCGTATATATAAATCTTTCGCTGCACGCCGAGATGACTCTATTTATACGAGATCCCCCTCTTCTTCCTCTGCTTCACTGGGTCACACGCTACTGTTGCTGCTGTTACTACATAGCGCTCGCTTCTCTCTCTCTTTTTCTCTCCAGGGCAGGGCGTGATCGTCGCTTGTATATGACGACCCTTGGGGGAGGCGCGTTTTTTGCACTTGACTTTGTAGGCGTCGCCTCTTCGCAGA
>WOVY01001031.1:0-18752 GCA_013436015.1 Rhipicephalus annulatus | reverse complement strand
TGGTCGTCAATTAAGGGCCTTAGTTGTGGCGACCGAAATTCTTGGGGTAGCACTTGTTTTATGAAACCGAAATTGATAACAGTAAATATGTTCGGTTAGAGGCCATGCTTACGGACAGAGTGTGGGACAGTAATGTCACGCGCCAGGAGAACATCAGTAATCGGCGGTCACGATATAATCACCGTCGAGCACGGGAGAGGGTGTTGCCAATTCGATGAATGTGAGAGCTTTAGGCGGTATCCGGAAGAAGTCAGTGGTGCACAAGCTGTTTGGGAGTTCAGGGTGAGAATCCGGGGAGAAGAGGAAGTTCTAGGCAGAGAGTACCGGCGGCACAATCGATGAGGGCGAATGCGTCGATAGGGGAAAGTCCATGCCGAAGATTAGGTCGTTGGGGGCAATTTTCAAGCACCGTAAATAAAACGGGAACATGGCGGCCGGCAATACTAACACGAGCGGTACACATTCCAGTGATGGCCACAGTTCCACCATCAGCGACACGGAGGGCTTTAGTTGCTGCAGGCGTGGAGGACCTTTTTTGAGCAGGCGACACAGATGAGCACTCATTATAGGACACTTGAGCTCCGGTATCGACTAACGCCGTCAAAGAAATACCGATTCCACATACACCTTAAATCAAGTTCGTATCAGTGTGGGAGCGTCAATGGAGGATTTGGATCATTCGCAAGCGATGCAGCACTCCTCCCGGAGCTGCATGATTCTAGTTTTCCGTCCGAGAGGATCCACAGTTGACGGGACGGATAGCGGCGTGGTTGGGGCGATGGGAACGGCGACGTTGAGGTGGCGGTGAACGAGCAGTGGAGCGGCTGTTGGGGATGTCGGAAGAAGGGTACACACGACTGGGCGAATACCGACAGGAGTCCTCGTATGGTCGATTAGAGGAAAATTGGGCTCCAGTTTGAGGGCGTCCAAGTGCTGCGGCAGTAGCGGGAGATATGGCCAACTCGGGTGCAGCGGAAGCAGATCGGCTGGTCGTCTGCAGTTCTCCATTCCGCCGGATTGCGGGATCGCGGAATAAAGTGTAAGTCATGGCGTGGTGCATTTGTTTGTCATTGGTCTGGAGACGGGTCGGGAGGACAGAGCAGGCCACAGGAAAACCAAGCTTTGCAATTTCCTGCCTCACGACGGCTTGAATACGGAGACCGGCGGAGGCGTTTCTGCGGCGCCATGGTCCGAGCGGATGTGAAGGAAAATGGTGCCGGACTTGACGCCTCAAGCTCCCGTCGAACTATTCTTGTCACGCTGTCCCTGCATGGGTGGTGCGGCACCGAGATCGGTGCAAGTGGATGTAACAGCCGTGTTTGGTAGCCGCGTAAATTGAGGCAGAACACGGCGGCTTTTGGCCATTTCGAAGCGACGGCATTCCTTGATGGTCATATCTACGGTCGTGACATTATTGTAGACGAGCAAATTGAAGGCGTCGTCCGCTATGCCCTTAAGTATGTGGCCCACCTTGTCACTCTCTGTCATTTTGCTCGTCGACTTTTCGGCACAACGCGAGGCACATCCTGTATGTACGAGACATACGACTCTGTTGACGACTGCAACACGAGTGGCGAGTTCTTTTCGCGCTTCCATTTGGGCGACCGGACGGGTCCCCAAAGATGTCACGTAGTCGCTCTTTGAAGGTATCCCAGCTGGTGAGCTCGGTCTCATGGGCGTCGAACCAGACCCGTGGGGTGCCGTCCAAGTAAAATATTACGTTGGCGAGCATCATGGTAGGGTCCCATCGGTGTGTGTGGCTAACACGCTCGTACATACGGAGCCAGTAGTCGACGTCGAGCCCAGGTTGTGCGGAGAATGTACCTGGATCACGGGGTGTGGGCATCGTCAGGTATGTTGGTGGCTGGAGCTACAGATGGAGACGCTGGCAGGCTGTTGTCATTGGTAGCCATGGCCGGAGACTGAATGGTGCGGCCACTGCGAAGCTTCGTGGCGAAAGACGGGGAACAATCCACCTCCACCAAATATGTTACGGAAAAGAAGAGACGCCGTAACGACGAGGCTGGGGATGAAATATATTTTAAACCAGCGGTAATGGCGTGCCCGGTTCACCAGCGATCGAGCCGAGACAACCCTTCGTCTTCCTCGTCAGGCACACACGCGCGTCGCCCCCTATAATGTCAATACACATGCATGTAGCAATATTATACAGGCATCATGGTGACAGTGGCCTTAGTCTTGGCGTTGAAAGTAGTCAAGTAGATGTAGATCCTCCATGAAAACAGTAGCTTTGAAAGCGTTAATTTCGACAGCTTCGGCCAGAGTCTGACAGTCAGAAATGAGAGTACAAGCTTTTCGCTTTCCCAATAAATACGTTACGCAAAAAAGGAGAAAAAAAACAACGGCAAAGGCAGAAAAAAGACAATAAAAATAAAATGGCAGACCCCACGTACAGTGGGAATCGATGATATGCGAAGCATGAATGAGAAATGTTGATATGTCACTTTAAGATCAGCATAGCGTTACGAGGTGAAAGTAAATGATGCCGTACATGACTTTTGTGTCATGATTATCATGTTTGAATGTGTTGTTTACCTTCATTGTCTATTCACGTCACGTGATACCAAATATATGATATGTAAACGTGGTATGTTGTTACGTTCTTACTTCACATGCGTGTCAGAATTATCATGCTTTCACCAGTCATATATTTATTTATCCATCAACGTCACGTACTACCAATTTTGCTGTATGTGAAGCTAGCAAAACGGCCGTGAGCGCATCACGAAGGGCCCAATATACCCCAATGTAGCATTGACGCACACGCACGCTGGGCACAGCGACGCTACGTTAGCAAAACGCGAGTACTATATAGTCTGATGCCAGGCGCGACTAGCATCCGTCAGCGTGGCTCGACGCCAACCGGCGTGAAATGCGACATGCTGCATTTCGCGCCGATGTCATAAAGTAGCATTACTCTATGCCGATGCGTTACCCAGACAACTCTACGTCTACCTCTTTTCGTGACGGAGGGACGCCAGACGTACTAAAACGCGCACGCGTCAAGGCATTGCAGCGTGGCACGCACCTGTAAAAATATGGCAGGACCGCCGCCTGGCGTGGCAACGTCAGCGTGACGCGACGAAGTGAACGGCGGTGAGTACGGGCACCGCGTCATGTCGAAACGTATTGGCGCCTTGACTGTGGCATGTAGTCATTTTCTCACGTGATACGCATTTTATGATGACTATGTTTGCACCACACATCCCTTCGTCTTCAATTGGCATCACGCAATACCAAATGTGGCATATGTGACGCTAGTGAAACGGCAGTGAGCGCATCATGAGTGTGGCAAGTAGTCATGATGTTACATGACACGCATCTGATGTTTATCATGTTCGCATTAGTATTATACCTTCGTCATCCATTTACGTCCCGTTATACCAAATTTGGTATCAGTGAAGCTAGCAAAACGTACGCCAGTGCGTCATTAACGTGGATTGTAGTCATGTTGTTACACGACACGCTTCTCATGATTATCATGTTTGCACCAGTCGCATACCTTCATCATCCATTCACATACCGTAATACAAAGTTCGCTATATGTGACGCTAGCGAAACGGCCGCCAGCGCATCATGAGCGTCGCAAGTAGTCATGTTGCTCCATCACACGCATGTCGTGATTTTCAAGTTAGGGTCTGTCGCTTGTGTTTGCCATGCAATCATGTCACACTAAACCGTTTATACAACATGCCACATTAACGAAACCACCGCAAGAGCTGCACGACCATGAATTGTAAATCATGATATTCATGAAATACATATCATGATTTTCATATTATGACTATTCAAATATGTTCCTCATACAGTCATGTTATGCGATACTTAGTTTGGTGTCGACACCAATATCAAAGCGGCCAGCAGAGCTAAATGTCGTCGGTGGCTAAATAAATTGTTACGCTCAAAGTCGCCAATTTTCGCTAAGAAATGCTTCGCATTAAAAAAATAACTACAACAAAAAAGTCACAGCTTTGGCGCAATGGTGAAGCAATGAATGCGATAGCAACAATTTGAAAGGTCACGCGCAGATTGGAAAGCAGATCGAGATGTGCCCGGCGTTTCTGGCGCACTACGTACTCGCAGGTACGGATGCACGCGAATAAGCGTCTCAGCTATTCCTTCGCTGAGTCGCAAAAGGGCGTGCTTTTCGCTAATAGAGACTGCAATGATTGCAGTAACCTTTGTGCGCCTGGTATCTACAGCAGAATCGTTTCACGTAAAGCCCGAGGCCAGCCAAGGCATACGATCCTCCTCTCCTCGTGGCCGCGAGATAAGGGCGCACGCCGACGTCGACGCCGGCGGAAAAATCCAGTCGGGAGTGTCCATATCTTTGCCATCGCAATAAAAAAATTTAAGGGACACTTTATTATGCGAGTGGCGCCATGAGTGCTTATTTGCTTCGAAGCATTGCGTTCAGTATATTTGGGTGGCGATCCCTTTAGTGTAGACGGTGGCCGGCCAAGTGAAGGGTTCGCATGTCGCAGAAGCCCTGTCTCTTTTTACTGACCGTCACGAAGCAGTCGTCGATCTCCTGGGCTGTGGTGGCACTGTCGGTAGGCGTCCATCTTCAACCGCGTGATACGGCGTCCCAAGAAGCAAGCGAGGCGGTGCGGGCAGAAAAGGTTCTTAAAGAGCTGTCTTGCTTCGAGAGGGTACCAGGCAGGGTCGCCGAAAAAAAAAGGAAGTGGCCGTTTAGATAATACTATTTCGCTCTCAGATTCCACGTTCGTGGGCTCCAAGTCGTGCGTCCGGTGGCTGTTATACAAGTTCCGGCTTACAACCATTGATTTGGCTGGTAAGAGAGATGAAAATGGAGGACAATAGTACATTAGCAAGGGTAGTTACACTAAAACGCAGCAATATTTGTATTATTTCAGTTCTCGTCGCAGTTACAGTGCCGCAAAGCCTTGAGATGTCACACACACACACACACACACACACACACACACACACACACACACACACACACACACACATATATATATATATATATATATATATATATATATATATCTATATATATATGTGTGTGTGTATATATATATATATATATATATATATATGTGTGTGTGTGTGTGTGTGTGTGTGTGGAACGCTATGATGACTGGGTGACGTGGCCTGGCTCATACGCCATGTTTATTCCATAGCACTTCTTCCTTCTCTGCTTCTAAAAACCATTAATTCCATCATACGTCACATAATTCCCCCTCTACCCGAAAGAATGCATGAGTTACAACTTACAAAGAAGAAAAAGTAAACAAGGAGTGGCTTAGAAGTCACAAATGTCCAAATAAAAAGATTGTTGCACGAATTTTGCAATGCACGCGGCGTCTTCTTCGCGGCTAAGACTTGAGGAAGAGTGCAGCAGTCCAGTGATATCAATTAAAGATGTGGCGCTTGCGGCACGTGGTTGCGTCCATAATAACGTAAGAATACTTTTGATGTGGAGATAGGAGAAATCTCAGCTGGAATTCTTGTGAAAAATGAACGAGGTTCGAACAACTTGCCGGATCGACAGTTCAGATTTCATAGGCGTTGAATTACTTGTCTTGGGTGATACACAGGCCGTGCAAGCCAGCTTGCGTGTGCGTTGATCGAGGTTGATTGGGCGCTGCCTTTGTTCCTACCGAGTACAAAAGGTGGTTTTGTGGTTTCTAGGGATTCTTTTATGGCGATGTCACAGATGTTTTCATTGAAGGCCTAATCTTGACCTTTGGTGCAGAATGTATCCACAACGATGTGCTTTTTTGCAATGCTCTTAAAGCCTTAAGAGTGTTTTTGATGCAGTTTTCTTTCGTCGTTGTCAATGTTCAAGCATACGTTGACGTTGTAGTTTCTTGGTTTTCTCGACTTGCTTGTGGTGTGGCATTGATCGTGGTGTGCCAGCATTCTTAGCAAGGCCTTCGCAGGCTTCTACGACGCGTACCAACGCAGCTGTTTCCGGCGGAAGAAAATGGGGGGGGGGTCGTGCACTTGCATCTTCTGTATTTATAAACCGTTTATTCTTGGTGGTTTCCTGAAGAGTACTTGTGCCATTAGAAGTCGCAGCTGTTCTTTTGTTTTCATTGTTGGCAGTGAGGTTGTATACTAGATTCACGTCGCTTCGATCTTGTGATTGACGAACACTAGACGCCTCTGCAGAAGACTTTTCTTCACAAGATGCTGATTGTGAATACTTCTGTCTTTGTGGAACTGCTCAACTGAATACTTTGAACGAATGAGATTTCTGTGAACAGTCATTGTCTGGTTCGGTTTCGTGCGGATTTACTAACACGTCATGCATAAATGTGACGATCGTATGAGGCGCTTCATCAGGTTTATCAGTAACGTTGATGACAGGTGATGCCAAGTCAGTTTGCAAAGAACGCATGCGGCACGAAGTAATAAATACATATAGGCCATCAATAGTGGATTGATTCTTTTATGCAGCGAAAAGTTAAGCATTGGCGATATTTGTGCTGATGGGGAGCCAGGTGGTAGTTTGAAAGACGACCCCGTGGTCTTTCCTTGAGCATGTGGCTAACTTCACCTGATGAGAATTGTAAGTTCATGCTCTGTGCTTGAATGCGTGAAGGCTGCTTATGACTGTGATGTTTGAGTTTAAATGCACTGAGAGTGCGTTTTCTAATTCAATCTTCGTTAAAGTCTTGAAACCAGGTGATCAATTCTTTTATCTTTTGCCAAGACTCGTCGCTCGCAAATATGTGGGTAAGGTAAACTTTAAATGCCTCACCGGTGACGTAGTTGCTGAAGTTCGTAACCATCTCTTGTTCCGACCATGATGCAGCGGTAGCGTGGAGTTCAAACAGGTTGAACCAGTACTGTACAGGTCCATCGTCTGCTGCTCCGGTGTACTTGGGGATGGGAAGGTCAATCGATGGTTCTGTCATGATGCCGATAATTGCAAGTGCCTGAAATCAACTCTTCTGTGGTCGATATTCAGTTGAAGCGTATTGCCGACGGCTTTGTGAATGATGTGAGGCTGATGAACGGCGGCCAGGTCTTCATCCTGCCGACTCGTGTGACGCTATGATGAAGGGGAGACGAGGCCTGGATCATACGCCATGCTTATATTTTGTTGTTTGTTTGTTTGTATCCTCTAATCCATGGTTCGTACCTACTCTGGGGGATTGGCCAAGAGAACATAAACATATAGTCTATGTTTATTACATTCTCACTTCTTCTTTCTCTGCTTCAACAAACCATCCATTTCATCATATATATATATATATATATATATATATATATATATATTTATATATATACATAATATGAATGAGATATAACAGACAGTAATGCCAAGGAATGTACAGGGGAAGTTATTAAAAACCATTGGAATGTAAATAGGAAGAAAGAAAAGTGGATAAAAAATTACCAACTGTGAGCAGGAATCGAACCTACGACCTTCGAATTACACGTTCGATCGCGTATATATATATATATATATATATATATATATATATATATATATATATATATATATATATATATATATATATATATATATATATATATATATATTGTAAGAGGGAAACAAGATATAACACCCAATGCTGGGCCAGCTGTTCTTATTCTGGCTTCGTTCTTCTCTTTCTCTAGCCGAGTATGCACCCGTGCCAGAGCCTTAGCGGAACTGTCTTTCTTACACTCGGCCATGACTGCAAATGCGTGAAGTTCTGGTGGGCATGGCTGGCGACATCGCAGTGGTCTGACTTGGCCTCGCTGCCATTTGGCTCGTGGGTTTGCCATAAGCGTGTCTGGTGGGTGGCGCTGGCTATTTCGCCGTCGACGGCACTGGTTACGTCCTAGCAGTCGGCACTGGTTCCGGACGTGCTGTGGTGTGGCTTGGAATGCTGCCCATGACAATGGTTCTGGTTTGCGGCACTGGCTGTGTCGTTGTGGTTGCAAGGTTGAGCTGGTCGCATGCAGTTTGCGTTCACACGTATGAGTTTGTGTTTCTCTTCCACGTTTACGCCAGGAGTCTGTACATACTGGCTGGAGGAAGGCTACGAAGGAGCTCAGAACTTTTTGCACGTCTCGCCAAGGTTAACACATCTATCCCAAGGTACCTTGGTTGTGGCGCTTCACCCTCCAAACTTGTCGACACCCGGTCGATCAGAGAGATGCCTTGCAAGAAAGTTCGGTGTTGTGGTCGACGTGGCCTGAAGGCAACACAGTGACAGTCTGAATGAAGCCGTAGTTCTGGGGAACAATCTCAAACGCCAGGGGCCGCGATTGACAGATATCGGCTTCTTCTGGCGTGGGTTCGTGGGTGCTCTTTCGTCTGGTTGTGCAGAAGTCAAGGATTCTGAAACATTGTAAGGAGCCCTGCTCGCGGCCGGTAACGGTGTCGAGCGCGTCTTCTACCGCGTCCGCTGTTATGTCTGCGCAGGGGCTCTGGGCAACAAATGAGCAATCGAAGATCTCTTCACAAGCTCTTTCTCCGAAAGAGGGCTTGTTGGCAGAGGGTAGAGCTGCACCGTCGGGACAATGTTTTTCCCAAGATGCGTTTCCAAGAGATGCACTGTCGAGGCGGTGAGTCGCAGAGCTCCCATCCACGGTTGAGTCTGGGTCGACAAGGATAGGGTCAGGTAATAATCTTGGCCGGTATGGTGTTATGTCGGGTGGTGTGCCTCCGGTCTGGCACCCGTGGGACAACTTGAGTCGGGAGTGAGGGCAGAAGTGCCCCACAAAAGCGGCCGAAAAACAGAAGTAAGTCTGGCACACCATTGATGCCAGGACTGTTGTTGCACGCCTTCGTAGTTGTGCCAGGCTTTAGCATCGTCACAAAGGCGGTTAATGGCCACCAGCTATTTCCAATATTCTGATAAGGCATAGCGTGCATCAAGAGAATTAACTGTTTCCACCCACAGAACGGCGTTGTCATGGAACCCTTGGAACTCCGGTAGCTCCGATGCAACTGTAGATGGTAGTGTGGAGTACAGAGACCCAGTAGGACGCAGCGCGAGATGGTCATTCTTTGTGCAAGCAAGGATGTCGCCTGCATGCCGTCCATAGGTAGGGCTCGTGAGGAGCCCGAGGAGCCAGGAGCGATGACCGCGGAGATGACGGGGCCTCGGTACTCGGTAGCGGTGGTTGAGACTCCGTTGGTAGTTCGAAGGTGCAAGTTGCTGAGACAAACGTGCGCCCTCGCGGATGATCCTCGCAGCATCGTCTTAAGTGCCACCTTAGGAACCATTGGCGGCGGCCACGGAATATGCTGCCGTCGCAGCAATCAGCGCGGCAATGTCATGAAACACTGGATTGTGGTGAGAGCAGCGTCGAGTTACCGAGGAGGCCTGGTCGCCTTCCGCGGTCGGTGCTTGAAGCGCCGCCAGGCCAGCGGGGGGCGAAGAGGCTTCGATGCCGTCCTTGGCGAACGGTGCTTTCTGCGGCGGCCGGCTTGTGGTTTGCATGCCAGGTCCGGCATCTGCGAAAGAAACATCGACTCCGCAACTCACGGTTGCACAGCCCATACCGAGGACACGTGGACGGCGACCGTGGGAGGTTGACGGGATCCATGCATATGGGAGCGTTAACTGCATTCACATACGAAAAAATCCCGTGCGTAACCGTGGTGTGAACTTGTGTTGTGGTGCCGACGAAGGAAAATTAAGCCGTCAAGGAGGCCGGGGCGCTGTCCTCGGATGGTGTTCGCAGTGCCGGGAAGTTGTGAGGTAGCGAGGAGGCGCAGTCGCCGACACCGAGCTGTGCTTGCTGTTGGGGCAGATCGGTGGGTTCCATGGCCGAAAAAGCGTGGATAGCTTTCCTTGGCTGGCGGGTCCGGAACGCTCAGGATGCACGAGCGAGCTCAGGTGGTGGCTTCCTCAAGGCTTCGTTTTACACGACTGCGCCTGTGTAAGAGCGAAACAATAGACAACACCCGATCCTGGGCCAACGGTTCTTATTCTGACTTCGTTCTAGTCTTTGTGTAGCCGAGTATGCGCCCGTGCTAGAGCCCTAGCGGAGCTGTCTTCCTTAATATATATATATATATATATATATATATATATATATATATATATATATATATATATATATATATATATATAACGTTAGAACGTTATCTAGTGAGGGAAGTCTAGCTGTATTATTCGAGGAGCTAGAAGGCACTAAATGGGATATAATAGGGCTGAGTGAGG
Organism: Rhipicephalus annulatus; assembly: GCA_013436015.1. Lineage (NCBI taxonomy): Eukaryota > Metazoa > Arthropoda > Arachnida > Ixodida > Ixodidae > Rhipicephalus > Rhipicephalus annulatus. The sequence continues at coordinate 8,589 of WOVY01001031.1, read as the reverse complement.
TTAGGAGGACAGATGAGGCCTATACTGTGCTACAGAATGGGCACGTCATTTGCTATCGGGGCTTGGCAGACAGAAGAGAACTGGGAGTAGGGTTCCTAATTCACAGAAACATAGCTGGCAACATAGAGGATTACTATAGCAATAATGAAAGGGTGGTAGGCATTGTAGTTAAACTGAATAAAAGATACAAAATGAAGGTAGTACAGGCTTACGCGCCTACATCCAGCCATGATGACGCTTCAGTTGAAAGCTTCTATGAAGACGTGGAATCGGCAATGAGTAAGGTGAAAACACAGTATACTATAGTAATGGGCGACTTTAATGCAAAGGTAGGGAAGAAGTAGGCTGGAGACCAGGCAGTAGGAGATTATGGCATCGGCACTAGAAAGGACAGAGGAGAGCTACTAGTAGAATTCGCAGAACGCAATAATCTGCGTATTTTGAATACCTTCTACCGAAAACGAGAAAACCGCAAGTGGACATGGAGGAGCCCTAATGGCGTAAATAGGAACGAAATAGACTTTATAATGACTGCACACCCAGGAGTCGTGCAGGATGTGGAAGTGGTTGGCAAGGTAAGATGCAGTGACCATAGAATGGTACGGCTCGAATCCGCCTAGACTTGAAGAAGGAATGACAGAAACTGATACGCAAGAAGCAAATCAATGAGCTAGCACTGAGAGGGAAAGTACAGGAATTCAGAGTGTCACTGCAGAACAGGTACTCTGCTCTTAGCGAGGAAACCAACCTTAGCGTAGATACAATGAATGATAATCTGACGAGTATCATCACGGAGTGTGCAGTGGAAGTTGGAGGCAGGGTAGCTAGACAGGACACCGGCAAGCTTTCCCAGGAAACGAAGAACCTAATTAAGAAGCGTCAAATGATGAAAGTGTCAAGTACAACAGACAAAATAGAACTGGCAAAGCTTTCGAAGCTGATTAATAGACGTAAAGTATGCGATGTAAGAAGGTATAACATGGAGAGAATTGAGCACGCTCTGAAAAACGGAGGAAGCGTCAAAGCAGTGAAGAGGAAACTTGGCATAGGCAAAAGGCGGATGTATGCACTAAGGGACAAAGAAGGCAAATTAACTACCAATATGGATAGGATAGTTAAAATAGCGGAGGAGTTTTACAGAGATCTGTACAGTAGCCGAGACAACCACGACCTTAATACTATAAGAACTAGCAGTAACCCAGACGACACCCCACCGGTAATGATAGAAGAAGTCAGAAAAGCTTTGGAGAGCATGCACAGAGGCAAAGCTGCTGGTGAGGATCAAGTAACATCAGATCTGCTGAAAGATGGAGGACAGATTGTGTTAGAAAAACTAGCCACTCTATTTACGAGGTGTCTCCTGACGGGAAAAGTACCAGAGTCTTGGAAGAACGCTAACATCATCTTAATACATAAGAGAGGAGATGACAAGGACTTGAAGAATTACAGGCCGATCAGCTTGCTCTCTGTAGTATACAAGCTATTTACAAAGGTAATTGCTAGCAGAGTAAAGAAAACACTAGAATTCAATCAACCAAAGGAACAAGCAGAATTTCGAACAGGCTACTCAACAATTGACCACATTCATACTATCAATCAGGTAATAGAGAAATGCTCAGAGTATAACCAACCACTATACATAGCCTTCATAGATTACGAGAAGGCGTTTGATTCAGTAGAAATATCAGCCGTCATGCAGACACTGCGGAATCAGGGCGTAGATGAAATATATGTAAACATTCTGGAAGAAATCTACAGGGATCAACTGCTACCGTAGTGCTTCATAAAAAAAGCAACAGAATACCAATTAAGAAGGGTGTAAGGCAGGGGGACACAATCTCCCCAATGCTATTCACTGCGTGCTTACAGGACGTTTTCAGAAGCCTAGAATGGGAACAGTTAGGGATAAGAGTTAATGGAGAGTACCTCAGTAACCTGCGCTTCGCCGATGACATTGCATTGCTGAGTAACTCAGGGGACGAATCGCAACTCATGATTACGGAGTTAGACAAGGAGAGCAGAAAGGTGGGTCTTAAAATTAATCTGCAGAAAACGAAAGTAATGTACAACAACCTCTGAAAGGAGCAGCGCTTTGCGATAGGTAATAATGCATCTGAAGTTGTAAAAGACTATGTCTACTTAGGGCAGGTAATAACCGCAGAGCCTAACCACGAGATTGAAGTAACTAGAAGAATAAGAATGGGGTGGAGCACATTCGGCAGGCACTCTCAAATTATGACAAGTAGATTGCCACTGTCCCTCAAGAGGAAGGTATATAACAGCTGTATCTTGCCGGTACTTAGCTACGGAGCAGAAACCTGGAGACTCACAAAGAGGGTTCAACTTAAATTGAGGACGACGCAGCGAGCAATGGAAAGAAAAATGGTAGGTGTAACCTTAAGAGACAAGAAGAGAGCAGAGTGGATTAGGGGACAAACGGGAGTTAAGGATATCATAGCTGCAATAAAGAAGAGGAAATGGACATGGGCCGGGCATGTAGCACGTAGACAGGATAACCGCTGGTCATTAAGGGTCACCAACTGGATTCCCAGAGAAGGGAAGCGAGGTAGGGGGAGACAGAAGGTTAGGTGGGCAGATGAGATTAAGAAGTTTGCGGGTATAAATTGGCAACAGCAAGCACAGGACCGGGTTAACTGGCGAAACATGGGAGAGGCCTTTGTCCTGCAGTGGACGTAGACAGGCTGATGATGATGATATATATATATATATATATATATATATATATATATATATATATATATATATATATATATATATAGAGAGAGAGAGACAGGCATGGTGGTTGAGTGCCCGTAGCCTTGCAATTAGTCAAGTAGATCCTCCCTGAGCTGTCACAACGTGGTTTATTTCGACGCTTCAGCAAGAGTATGGCCTTGATCAGGATTGAAGGTACAGTTTCTTGGTGCTCAGCTTTATACAATCTTCAATCAGAGGCGGAGAAAGAGAAAAAGAAAGCAAAAAAAGAAAGCAAAAAAAAGAAAGAGAGAACATAAGGTGGACTTTCCCGGGCACCCCCTTTCACTCTTCCTTCCCCTTCTTCCTTCCTCTGAAAAGAAGAAAAATGAGAGAGGGAGGGGAAAGAAGACTGAAAGGGGGTACCCTGGGAAGTCCGACTTACATTATCTCTCCCTCTTTTTTTGTTTTTTCTTCTTTCTCTACCTATCTGATTTAAGATTTTATAAGGCTGAGCACCAACAAACTGTACCCTTAATCCTGATGAAAGCCAGACTCTTGCTGAAACGTCGAAATAAACCACGTTGTGACTGCTCACGAAGGATCTTCTTGACAGTATATATATATATATGTATATACACACACACACACACACACACACACACACACACACACACACACACACATATATATATATATATATATATATATATATATGCCGGCATGGTGGTGGAGTGGCCGTGGCGTTGCAAGTCGTCAAGTAGATCCTCCTTGAGCGGTAACGTGATTTATTTTGACGTTTCAGCCAGAGTCTGCCCTCCATCAGGATTGCGAGTACAATTTGTTGGTACTCAGCTTTATAGAATTTTAGAGGAGAGAGGGTACACAATACATAGATAAATATATAGAAACAGAGAGCATGAGATAGACTCCTCTCTACCATCCCCCCGGCCGTCTGCCTTCAACTACTTTTCTTTCTATTTGTATACCTTTTTTCTTTGTTTTTTCTTTCATTCCTTTGTTATTCTTCCTTTCCTTCCTTTTCCTTCCCTTCCCTTTTCCGACGATCACTTTTAAGATGTCTGTGGTCTGCATATACTTCCTTCCAGTAACATATTGTTCCCGACCAGACGGCGCCGCATGACTCCGGCAGTAGATCGTGGGGAAAAATAGCTTTTTTTAAAAAGCCTTCAACTACTGAGTTCCTCGTGGATGTCTCGCCGTTGAAAGAGGGGCGCCGCGCATTGCCACAGAGGCTGTCAAGCGGGTGCGATGTCAGTTCTGGCCCGCTCCTGGATTACGCAGCAGAGCCCCCTGATGGTGCACAGGGTTGCTTTTGTACATGTCATGCTTGGCACAATTGATTGGATAGTAAGGTAGAAACAGAAACAGATGGCAGCTGTACTCAGGAAGAGTGGTTACACTTAGAAGTATTTTCAGTTGTGCAGTGGTCGTCACAGCTGCAGTGCCGTGAACTCAATTATATTGTCATTATTGCCGTTATTGTTTTTAATGCTTTAGTTGCTGCAAGTGTACCCGGATTCTCGTTTATTTTTCTTTCGAGGGTGCTAAATTGGTGGATGAGGTATGATTCTCGTTGTTCACGTTCTCGGTTTGATTTGAATCCCGTTCCTAAGAGTGTTACTGATAGTAATTGTCGAATGCATGGTCGGGAAGGTGGACATGTTTTGATGGATGTAGGCTTGGGGCTGATTTTGTATGGGCTCTCTGATTATTGAAACAAATACTAAATGGTGTGTCTGTTTGTCCGATGTACTGCATAATACATACGTTGCATTCGAGTAGGTATACCACATTAGAGGAATCGCATGTTAATTGAAAACTTGGATTGTGTGCTGGTTGCCTTGTCTGTTTTCTCGCATCGCTTTACATACAAGACATTGTGACTTCAAACAGGGTTGGAATGAAATAGTAGGGGTGAAATATTGATTTGAGAGTGGACAAGTGTGTTTTTGAGGTTGCGTAGTGGTCGGTGCGACGCCAGGAGCTCATGGGAATGCGCATTTCAGACATTCACTTTGTTCCAGAATGTTGTAGTGTCGTTTAAGGACTTTGTTTACATTGGGAAGTTCGTGCTGTAAGCTAAGCAGATGTTTGTCTTTTGCGGGTCTTCTTGCGGTGGTCGCTTCATGAGTAAGTCACCACGCTTAAGTTTTCTAGCTTTCTGAACGGCATCATCAATTACACGTGGGAAATATTTATGTGTATCGAGCAAAAGTTTTAGCCTCTGTGAGCTTGTGTCAAAATCAGCATCTCTTGAGCAAATTCGTTTAAACCGGTGAGCCTGGCTGTATGGAATACTGTTTTTACAATGGCGCGAATGATCGCTTTGGTAACGAAAGTATTGCTGTCGGATTCGTTGATTTGCAATATAGGGTTGTAGAGAGCTTGTCTCCTTCTATCGTTATGGTATCACCAAGAAAATGTGCTGTTGCTTGCGAGTAGGTGTGTCTGAAGTGTATGTTCGGGTGTACAGCGTTGTAAGTGTTGATAAAGCTGAGACGTTCATCCGCGCTGTGGGTCCAAATAAGAAAGATGTCGTCTATGTATCTTCTGCATAGGAGTGGTTTCAAGGAACTTTGTGCAATGAATTCGGATTCAAGCTTTGCCATAAATATGTTGGTATATATATATATATATATATATATATCGCAGGAGACGTGATGGCTATACGATGAACCATTTGTCTTCGTCTCCCTCCTTTACTACTCCACCACACCGTTCTCGTGTGGTTCGTCACACGCTTCCCTCCTCCCCCGAGAGAGACGTAGATGTAGGGGCGGATCATATCGTTTAAGCCTCCCTACATGAACGATGTCAGTCTGGCGACTGAGTGGAGCCACGCTGTGGTAGATCTCGTTGTTAACTGCTGAGATCTTACATATGATCGTATAGAATCCTTCTATGACTGTGCCGATTTTGCCGTGGTTCAGGTGCCAAGGTGCTTCATATAGTACAAAGTCTCCCACTTGAAGCTCTAAGGAAATGGAATTCTTGTCATATCTGATCTTGTTTTTCTCGTGATATGCCACTGAATGTCGGACTGCGTTTGTACGAGCTTTCTGCAGAATTTCGGCAACGTCTGAAAGGAGATAGGGAGAGAATTATGGGCCATACCTAAGAAAGCAGGGTGGGTAGCCTGTGAGTTTTTGAGGTGTACTTTGTACTCATCAACAACGTCAGAGAGGAGACGTGGCCACGGTTTTTGGGGTTCGTCATTGATCTTGCATCGGAGGCGAGTGACGATCGTCAGAATGATGCGCTCGTTTAGACTATTACACTGCGGGTGTTGTGAGCTTGTTAAAAACTGATGAATATTGTTGTGCTGAAGGAACTGCTCAAATTTGCCGACAGTGAATCCTGTGCCGCGGTCGGAAAGGAACTTCCGAGGCTTTCCAGCAGCGAAGATACTTTTCAGACAAGAGATGTAGGCGTCGCAAGTCTCATTCTTGTGTGCAAAAGCCCACGCATAACTGGTGGCATGATCAACGGCTAAGAGAATGAATCTTTCAGATGTGCCGTAGTTGCCAGAACCTCTGATAGTGTCCATGGCCAGAAGATCAAGTGGTTGTTCCACTGGTGGCAAAGACTATAAGGAACCAAAGCGTTTGGTCTTCGGCTTCTTGGAGCGCTGGTTAGTATCGCAGTGCTGTATGTACTCGCTCACGTCGGTGATGATGTCGGGCCTATAGTACTGTGGAGAGAGAAGCCGCAACGTCTTTTTTATCCCGACATGGCCGAAAACGTCATGTGCTTTTTGGAGAAGACTAGAGGGCAAAGGCAAATTGACTTTTCGTATTCCTCGCGTGTCACTATACACAGTATGTTCTCAATGGTATGATTTCTGAGTGGTTTGTTGTGATGCTCTCGCAGTTGCTCAGCAGATAGAAGTTGAACTATCGGGCTTCGAGATAGAGCACCAGTTTCAATGTTGTCAATGCACTTTTGGTGCTTGATGTTCACGTCACACATGGAGAGTTTCAAGGATAACCGGAAAAGTCGGCCTTGGGGATTCTTGATGCTTTTAGGCCATTGCAACGCTGCGTGGTCCGTGATCGCAGTGAAAGGTTTCTCGTGTAGATAGTAGTGCCATTTATCAATGGCGTCAATAATTGCTAAACATTCTAGTTATGTGATGGCGTAATTAATTTCATGTTTAGTAACTTCCGTGAATGATATACAATTGGATGTTGTTTACCTTCATCTTCAGCCTGCTTCATGACAGCGCCGATACCTCTGTTGGATGCATCGCATTATAGCACACAAGGCTTAGCGGCATCATAGATATTAAGGATGGGCTCTTCTGTCACGCGTTTCTTGAGCTGAGCGAAAGCCAGATCACACTCCGAATCTCAGTTCCATGTGGCGTCTTTGCTGAGCAGGCGTGTAAGTGGGTTAGCAATTTGACTGAAGTGGTCGATGTATCGACGGTAAACATTGACAGTGCCGAACAAACGCTGCAACTCTTTAGGGCGTGATGATGTCGGAAACCGTAGGATTGCGTCCACGTTGTTTTGTTTTGGAGTGACGGTGCCATGCGAAACCTTGTGTCCCAGTTACGCAATGCAGGTTCGAGCAAATTGACAAGTTTTTTTAATTTCAGCTTGATGCCTTCTCTTTGAAAAGTTTTTTAAACGCCCTCCAGATGCCTCAGATGGTCTGGAAACGTGTCACAGTAGACAACAATGTCATCGAAGTAATTTGTGACGTTCTGCAAAAGGTGTTTCGATAATATTTCACAGCCCATTCGAAGGTGGCCGGAGCATTCCGAAGATTAAAAGGCATGACGAGCCACTGGTAGTAACCGGTACGTGTGACAAAACTCCGTTTTCGGAATGTCATCAGGGTGAATCTTCACGTGCTAGTAACCTGACGTTATTTCTAACGTTGAGAAGTACGTAAATTTCCCCAGAGAATCGAGAACGTCGTCGATGCGAGGTGTGGGCTCATAAGCAGGCACCCTCAATTCGTTTAGCTTACGGTAGTCGATGCAGAACAGCGTGCAACCATTCCCTTTTTTCTCTGCCAGAAGAAACGGCGCAGCGTATGAGGAGGTAGATAGTCATATGACACCTTCCTCGAGAAGGTCGTTGATATGTTTGTCCATTTCAACGCTGTCGATTTCTGAGCATTGATAGGGAGCTCTACGAATGGAACGTTGTTGGTGAGATGAATGCGATGCATTTCGCCATTGATGTATGCAATGTCTGTCTTTGACTTGGAAAAAATGTCATCGTAATTGTGGATAAGCTGCTTCAATGCCAAGTGTTGAGTTTTATTTAGATGTAGTACATCGCAAACTTCAACACCTTGCAAAGATGCGCCCATGTTAGCCGTGGTGTGGATTTGTGTATGAGAAGGAAGGGTGTTTTTTCCCTTGGCGTAGAGTCATGGTGTCAAGGTCCAGCGACAAGTTAAAGAGGCAAGCACTATCCAGGCCAAGAAGTAAGTTGCTTTTCATGCCTTGTAGAATATGAGCCTGAATTTTTGTTGTCACTTTTCCTATCTGTACCTTTAGGTGAACGCAACCCAAAGTTGGTAGATGATGTGATTTGTTAAACTGAGACGCATGAATTCCTCATTATTTGCAGGTGAAGTCCCTTCAGCACTGCTTCGCTGATACAGGTAATCGTAGCTCCAGTATCAAGAGTAGCGCTGACAGTGTACTCGACAATGAGGGCATCAAACTGAATTACATGAACTCTGGGTCGCCCTCCTCGTTTACCTGGTTGGTGGAGTGGGTGGAAATGCTTGCGCGTCATGGGCATTCATTATGACAGTGCATCTGTCGGGGTAAGCCATCCATCGTGCAGTGTTTGCACTCGCGCTTGGAAACTGTGTATTCCGAGCTGATGGAAGGCACTGCAACTTTAC
>WOVY01001030.1:105000-208105 GCA_013436015.1 Rhipicephalus annulatus | reverse complement strand
TTTTCATGATTCATTGACTAGAAGTACCAGTGCAAACGAGAGCAAATATCTGTCCCACCTAAACGAAATGTTATACATCGAAGAGAGAGAAGGTTCGTAATTATGAATATAAAATTTATCCAACATAAGTTCGCCTACTTGCTAATCTTCGGAAAGAGGAAAGAAGGGTAAAAATGGGCTTTAAAGAATTAGGCAGCAGAAATTGATGAGCAAAAACCTTGCTTCTTTCGTGTGTGTCTTTTTTGCTTTTTTTAGGAATTTCGCATATCATTAGTGTCCCGCCAGACACCCAGGATCCAGAGTTACTGGTCAAACATCTTACAGGCAAAGAAACTACCGCGCCTCGTGATCTTGAGCACTTTCTTTTTCTTCGAATGCGTGGCTTTCTCAGTGTGATCGTGCGCGCACACGTGGACAAGTAGCGGCCTCCCACGGCTCTCTCGGTGACTTGATTTTCCGGTCACAGACGAACAGATGATTTTCCGCTCACAACCAACGGGGCCGACGCCGGCGGCGGGTTTTCTGCGACAGAGCGCTTTAACGCTATCGCGTTAATATATTGCTAATAACAGTATCGTTATAAGTGAGTTCCACAGTATGCACATAAGTCAGCAACAACGTATAAATCTTTGAACGAAAAAGCGTCAGTCTACTATCTATCTATCTATCTATCTATCTATCTATCTATCTATCTATCTATCTATCTATCTATCTATCTATCTATCTATCTGGTATGAGAGGAGATAATTGGTCAGCTGCCATCTCGTAATAAGTTCACGTACTACGTGACGCCAAACAGGCAAGAAAGAAATAGTGGTCCACATTCGCCGTAATGGCAACAGGTGGCACTGACTGACGCTCTCATGGCTCCTACGGCTTGGTACGAGCCTACATGAGGCTTTGGATTTCAGGTACAAACAAGGAAAGCTGAACACGTCCGCGATAGAAGCAAGAGACGATTACAGTATTGGTGGCAGAAAAGTATAGATAGAGGACAGAAAAAGTGAGAAAATGACGTCATGCTGCCTTAAGAGGCAGAGAGAGGAAACACTAGTTTATATTTTGCTTTTTTATAATAAGATCAATTTTATCGAAGTAGATAAGGTCATAAGCCAACATAACAAAAAAGATATATTTTCGTGTTTTTTTTTGCAAGCCTAATGGCACACATGTCAACACCCCGTTATAAAGGGAACGCTCATAGCATCGATCTATCCAACCCTGGCTAAATACACATATACACTCTATAAAGTGGGCGGAGGGACGATCGGCCCTGCAGCTCAGTGGTAGAGCATCCCACGCGTTATTCGAGGGTCGTATGTTATCTCTTCGTCCACTTTTATTTCCTCAAATTTACATAGAAAATTACTTTTAATAACATTTCATATATTTTTCACGGCATTATTGTTTGTTGCTTTTCATTAATATGGTTTTTTAAAAACAAGCCTTAAGATTACTCAAAAGGAGCGCTAAAAATTTTTCATGTGGCACTTTTTGCAGCAACATGTTCTGGCGGCCTATAAGCCACAACACACGCCATCACATACTTCAGCGTGCACTGATGAATGAGTACGTTCTTTTTGTTACCAACCAGTTTCGATTAGGGAGAGCTACGAGAACGACAAGCCACGGTGTGCATCTAGGGCGACATCAACATGTGGAAATGGTATACGCAACTGCGACGCGCTTCGAGCATTCTGCATTGTCTTTCGCATGCTTTTGCTCAATTTCATGCAATATAGGCACCCAGAAACTTCATGACTTTCAAGTAGTGTTTTTTTTTTCTATGTGCGAGGCAGCTCATGGCAGGGACTTTGTACGTCCCTCGGTATATGTTGTTGTTAGTGGTTCAGGAGGAAAAGGAAGAAGGCACCTAATTTCTGTCCGCCTACAGGCGACACGGCGCAGTGCCTCCTCGGTATACGCCATCCACACAACCGCTCTTCACGCGCATCCCCCTCCCCCTCCCTACTCTTCTACGCTTTCCTCTTTTCACTCTAGAATTCACGCAAAGACAATATAACCATTCCCCAGTACACACGATCACATTGTAGCCATTGATCGTCGTTCCTCAATACCTCTAGCGCAAGCTTTGAGGCATCAGCAGTTTAGCAGTGCGATAGTCATGGTCACCTGTAGCGTTCACGACAATGGTCATCTACATTAAGCGATGGTCGTCGGCAGCGTTAGTCAGATAGATGTTCTGAATATTAATGACCCTGCTTAGAGTATGTAGACAAGTTTCTGGCGGTTCCATTCACTATTTTCCCGATGCTTCGCATTTACAATCCCGTCATCTCACTTTGGTGGAAGATGAATGGCGTGATTGTTTTTTTTTTCTGGAGCAGCTACAACAACAACGTGGCTCTGTGGTAGAACACCTTCTCGTCATGCAGATAGCCTGGGTATGATACTCACTCGAAAGAAATATTTTATTATCATTTATTATCGTTTCCAGATTTTTGGTCACTCACAACGCTAAGTTTCGCTCACAACCAATGACTAAGATACCGACACAGACACCGTAACTTCTACCAAAACGAGCTTTTTTAACGCATTGCGTTGAAAGCATGTGGCTGACTTCGCTCCCACCTAAGTGAATAGGAGGAGGCTGTCGCCCACTCCATCTGCCACATTCTTCATGCCCCTATGCCTTGGGTTTTTGTTGACATGGTTCGTCCTGTCCACCTCGACGTCGCAGAGGTATCGCATTGATCTGGACCCGGCGTCCGGACTGGTGGCCCGCGTGTTCCTGCTTTCGCGGGAGAAGAGAGGTGCATCGAGCGGCTCTCCTGACTCTACGCCAGTGTCACTTCGTCAGACGTTCGCCTCGTACGACCAGGACCAGGGAGACTTCAGCGTTCCCTTTCCGGGTCACTACGTCTTCAGCGCGCACCGCGAGGCGCGAGCCTTGGGAAACCGCGTCGCCTACCGAGTCGTCAAGGTACGCTATATCATTTAAACTGTCGACGCGCAGTGCCATACATCCTCGCTAATGTAACGCAACTCAACAACTAGAACACGCAACCACACCTGCAGTGCGTGTCCATTGTTACGGTCACTGGTAATAGAAGTGAACGCTGTATGACAGTTAAGAATTTATTAAGGGCACAGTGCTGGACAGCCTACTCTAGCGAAACTATAATGTTACCTGGCTATTATTTTATATATGCATAACTCCTTCCTCTTCCAATTATCATTTTCATTCAATCCTCTTTGTTTTTTGTTCCCTCTTCTCGTGCGCAGGCAAGAAATCTAAAGCGCACCAGCTGCCGCCGACCTCTGTGCTTTCCATTAATATATCTCTGTCTCTCTCTGGAGGGGACTGGAGTATTAACTGGTGGCGGCTCAAGATCAGTACGATATCCAAATACCAAGCTCTAAGGCACTTCGTTGTACTAACTGAGCTTGCAGATTGAGCACACAAAGAATAGTCAATTTATTATCACTACATAAATACAGCTATATGGTAAGAGTATTATTGAGATTAGGGCTGGTAAGATATTGAAAACACCCGAGTTTTAACCTGGCATAAGTAACTGCGCTGCGCGACAGTGTAGGCTTGTATGAAGAAAAAAAACATCATAGAAAGATAAGAAAGGTCAAAAAATGTGAGAAACAAAACAGGTTGGAAATCGAGCCTTCACACCGAACCGGTGGTAAAGGAGTAAGGCCTCCGGTGTCAGAAGCCATGTGTACAATTTTATTTGCCACCGGTCCCACACCAATTCTAAAGTACAAAAAGGCATCCAGGCGTGCAGCTCCGTGGTGTGGGTACTATTCGTCTCTCCCCACCTTCCAAACTATAATTATTAGCAAATCCTAACATAAAACCAACTCATCTACATCTCTCTCGACCCTTCGCGAGTGCTGCCGGTGATGCACGTACAATGGAGCATGTGGATAGATGCTGGCAAGGTGTCGTGTTTGAAAAAAAAAAACTGCACTATAATTTTTACTATATGTACACAGTTTAATTATTCATATTAAATGCATTCTAAATATTTTGAATATCCCATCATAAATCACTTCGATGGAGGCGAAAATGCTGTAGGCCCGTGTGCTCAGATTTGAGTGCACGCTAAAGAACCCCAGATAGTCTAAATTTCCGGAGCCCTCGACTAGGCGTCTCTCATAATCATGGAGGTTTTGGGACGCTAAACCGCGAATATCAATCAATTATAATAGATCTCTACCCTGTGCTTCGCTATTTCCTGTGGTTCTTACTATAATATTTCGAGGATGTAAATGCTTCAGGCTTCACAGGCACACCGACAACCAGAGAAGACAACGGGATGGAGTCATCTTTTATTATCGTCTATGTGCTGTTAGCGCTAAAAAGAATTGGAATGTACGATTAACTACTAAATTGTGCAGCGATAAATTTCTTTAGGCAACGTTCGGTGCACCATGATACAGCTATAGCGATAAGTAATTAACGAACCCTTCTCTCCTACTAACATACAGTGAAGTTCAAATATAGTTATGCCTACCCAGCAGCCTAAGCCCCCTGAACAAACTAGTATGTATGAGGAACACGTTTCTTGCTACGCCTACTGCGCGTGGCCAATATCATCAACAGCGTAGCTGGTCATTTTTCTTTTTTTGATTTCTTTATTTTCTGCAGGGTCCTTTGGTTCAAGAAATTCATCAAATCTTCAACGACTACGTTTCTCAATCTGTTATCCTGCACAAAGATTCGGACTTCATCGAGTTCAGGTGGACAGTAGGGCCTCCGCCGGCAGCGTAAGGAACAAAAACTTGAGTTTGCGGTTTATCCTCTGATGCGATCGAGCCGCTTCTTGGAAAAATTCCAACTTGGGTTGCAACGGGTTCGTCATTTATACGCTAAATGCTTTGATTGCATTCGTGTCTATGATACGTCACGCTGATGTGGCGGCGCTCATGTTACGACGAGGGATTCGAAACGAAGAACGTACGCTATCAGTTTCTCCGGTACCACCGGTGAGAGGGGGGTGCCAGTTAGACACGCCATTGTGAGGCTCAAACAAAATCGCCTATAGATGTGCCAGCCAATTACTCTTGTTCATTTTCGGTATACTAAACAGGAGCCAAGGTTTACCATCAAAAGGTTTACTACGCCATGTATGGCCACTCATCGCACCGCAGTGACCCGGAGCCGCGGGAGCACCAGTGCTTCCGATGTGACGTCACACCGCGTGATCAGCTGCGTAGAGGCATCGCTTAGGGCTTCTCCGCAGCAGTACCACGTGATAGGGCAAACGTAGAGCTTAATAGACACTAGCTTGATCATTTTGTTGCCCTTCCGCTATCCCCAGCGACCATCATGCAAGCTGCAGGCACTGCAGAGAGGGCTAACCAGAACCTGTTTGTCTGCTAGCAGGTGTGCGCTCCCTCCCCTTGCTCCTCGCATGGCACGGAAGGACACTTTGATACGCGGAAAGACGAGCAGACAACAGAGTGCAACAAAGAATGGGCTGCTTATATCCGAGCTTCGCTGCAAATGTCCTCGAAAGACAAGAGTCTTTCGTGCATAAGTTAGCATTTTCAGCGCAGATTAAGAAACACGAGAATCTTTAGAACTACGTTTTTATATATTTTCTAGTAAAAGAACACATCTTTTATTACTTACGCAGTGGCGTTGCGTCTGATGTACGTTTAGTATTTCCTTTTTGATCAACTATATACCTAGTTCATCAAAAAGCAAGTGTGAGTATCAAGGCATTTACCAGTTCAAGATGGCTGGGCCTTCGGCAAGTACTTAAACTTTGGCCGGGTGGCTGAATCGCTTTGTGTGACAGACAGACAGACAGACAGACAGACAGACAGACAGACAGACAGACAGACAGACAGACAGACAGACAGACAGACAGACAGACAGACAGACAGACAGACAGACAGACAGACAGACAGACAGACAGACAGACAGACAGACAGACAGACAGACAGACAGACAGACAGACAGACAGACAGACAGACAGACAGACAGACAGACAGACAGACAGACAGACAGACAGACAGACAGACAGACAGACAGACAGACAGACAGACAGACAGACAGACAGACAGACAGACAGACAGACAGACAGACAGACAGACAGACAGACAGACAGACAGACAGACAGACAGACAGACAGACAGACAGACAGACAGACAGACAGACAGACAGACAGACAGACAGACAGACAGACAGACAGACAGACAGACAGACAGACAGACAGACAGACAGACAGACAGACAGACAGACAGACAGACAGACAGACAGACAGACAGACAGACAGACAGACAGACAGACAGACAGACAGACAGACAGACAGACAGACAGACAGACAGACAGACAGACAGACAGACAGACAGACAGACAGACAGACAGACAGACAGACAGACAGACAGACAGACAGACAGACAGACAGACAGACAGACAGACAGACAGACAGACAGACAGACAGACAGACAGATAGATAGATAGATAGATAGATAGATAGATAGATAGATAGATAGATAGATAGATAGATAGATAGATAGATAGATAGATAGATAGATAGATAGATAGATAGATAGATAGATAGATAGATAGATAGATAGATAGATAGACAGACAGACAGACAGACAGACAGACGGACGGACGGACGGACGGATGGACGGACGGACGGATGGAAAGACAGACGGATGGGTGGGCGGACAGGCGGGCGGGTGAGCGGACAGGCGGGCGGACGGACGGACAGGCAGGCAGGCAGGCAAGCAGGCAGACAGACAGATCTACATTCAAGTATTCCAAAAATGCCAATTGTCTATTTAAAAAAAAAGGCGGAAGATTTGTAACTCCACAGGAAATCGCCATAGACTTCTGCAGAACTGCCACGCCACTAGTAAAATTTCGAGTTCTGGGTTGTTTAGGGGATTTTGAACGGCTGATTTACCAGTGCTTGATTGATCACGTTTGCCATGAATAGCTAG
Source organism: Rhipicephalus annulatus (assembly GCA_013436015.1). NCBI lineage: Eukaryota > Metazoa > Arthropoda > Arachnida > Ixodida > Ixodidae > Rhipicephalus > Rhipicephalus annulatus. The sequence goes on along the minus strand of WOVY01001030.1, from coordinate 201,166 downwards.
CTCATCGACTCTGCGTGCACTTCAGCGCAAGCGACAGGCTGATTCCAGACATCAAGCAGATGTAGCTCGACGGCCGGCAGGCAAAGTTGCAGATGTAACACCGAAGACAATGGAGGCTTTCTTGAGTGATTAAGAAGTGAAAAAAAAAACATATTTCACTCGAAATTGCTACTTCTGAAAGTGTTGACCCTCACCCAGCTTTTGAAACGTTCCCAACGATTTAGTAACAATGAACTGAAGTGTGGATGCATGAAGCAAGAGTTCAATTAAATATTCTCAGTGGTACTTGTTGCTTAATTGAGATGTTTCGAATTGAACATAAATTCATCCAAATTATCAAAGATGGTTTAAAAGAATGCGTTGCTGGACTAGTTGGTTTATATTCTTTAAAATCTACTGTGTCAAAGATGATTGTACTTTACGTAGGTAGCCATCCAAAAGTCATTAAGCGCCGCTATATAATGACACTTCGAGAAAAGAGCAATCACCATAAGATGCATTTCCGCTTTCAGCAAATATGGCACGGATATTGGACAAGACGTGGTCGTGCGGTACGAGAGTGACCTGGACACTGATGGTTTCTACACAGACGGCAACGGCTGGAAGAAACATGCGCAGGGTGTAAGTCTATCCCTGAATGGCTTTAGTTGGGCGTTCGCAAACTTTTTGTAGATGCAGCTGTTCATGGACATAGCTGGCGGGCTCAGTCTACAGAGATGCTGCGGACGCCAATATAAATCTGTGTATTGCCGCCATGGTAACAGTGTAGCTCTTTTGAAAGCTAATCTTACGCTATGACCCCTTGTCCGCGCATGTACGCCAGTTCGAAGGTGATGACGTTGCTTGGTATACTTACGTAAGCGAAGTCGGTCAATATCCAAACGTGTTCGCTACGCTGCACACGTGACGTTGCTGTGTCCTTGCGCACGCCATAAACAGGTAGTATTAATAGCATGTCTCCCTATCAACGTTCTATACCCATATATGCAAAGGAAGTAAGCCGGGCTGAACTGAAGTATGCAATGAAAGCTACACATGCTATTTACCGATCCGCCGGTGAGATTAGCAGCTGCTTCCGCGCACCTAAAGTAGATTCATCTGGTGGTCCTTCCGGCAAGCTGAAGGTCTAATAGCTAGAGATGCCACTCATATGAAAGATAGAGGAGGGTACCCTTAGTTGGTGCACTTCAGCCAAAATGCAATGCAAGAAAGTACAGTAATTAATGATGGCGAGGCTTTTGTTCCTACGTAGTGTTCCCACAATGCGTGGAAACGTGGTCGCGCTTACTTGTATCTCCTGCAGTGTCACCTTGCAGGAGGACAAGCTTGCTATTCCATCCAATTACTATCCGGTTTGTGTCATGGATATACGTTGAGGTGAGCTGTGCTTCCTGTACTTTGTTTCTGTCCTCTTATCTCTCTTTTTTTTCTTCCCTCGTCTGTTTTTTTTTTCTTATATGCCTTCTCTTCCCGGAAAAGCAGGCAGGCGTTGTGCCCCTATAGGTGACAGTTGTCAGCGTGTTCTCTCTCTATTTTCTCTGCTTCTGTGTTTTGTGTGTATACAAATAAAATACCTCTATATTCAGTGAATGTAATAACTTTGGCAACATCCTGGAACAAGCGCACTCAATGAATTGGGCGAATATTTTGAATGAGGGGAATCGGTAAATAAAGTAGTCAACGTACCACCATGGGGGTGAAAGAATGCATGCGACAGCAACAAACAAGCATGTTATGCTAAGTAAGGCAATATTCTTCAGCCTCCGACCTGGCCTGCGAAATTCAACAAACCACTGGCGTGAAGAAACTTGGCCTCTGAAGTAAGCAGAGAGAGACGTGCTTTTGTTCCAATGAATGAGAACATCACAATTACAGCCAGCCACAAAAGTTTAATGGACCACCCGGGTACGTTTCAAGCTACCGATGCGCCACCTAGCGTCGAATGCAGCGGTTGTCATGAACGGGTCTTCCTGATACTCTCTTGTATATCAATTTTCTGCGGTCATAAGGCACACCGTTAGATCATCGTTTTCAAGCTAAGCATTTATCTACGGTGCGAGGGGCACACTTCTACTTTGATAACAGAATCAAAGCAATCGTTTGCGCGCTCCAAATGACGTGCCCTTGGGTTGCTACCACTGTGTGAGAAAGATCGCAGCGGATAACTGGCCGCCAAACGATGCGTCGCTTTACAGAGCGAAGGTGGAAAGTATTCGTGTTCAGTAAGAAAATAGACAGGCCGTCGATTAAGCAATGGATGCGTTTTGGGCATGGCACTGCTGCCGATCGCCGCTAACACAAGACAAGATGAGAGGGCCACTACTGCTCCACTACTGTAACAGAGCGGAAATGTCATGACGAGGCTCGCGGTGACGCGCTCGCGTGGTCTGTGAGCTTTTGTGGTTGACTGTACAAAGGTATGAGCCGCCTCCTGAACACAGTTAAGATAGGGCGAGCGTTATCGCACGTATTCGCTTAATTTAGGGGCGAAGCTCTTTATAACGACACCCGTTTGTCCCTCGTGGCCATTGTAGTGTGTAACAAGTATAACATTTTTGACCTCCAAGATGGTGCCGGTGAGAGATTTCTTCTGTGCGTTGTTGAACAATGAAAGATAGTGCTCAACGTGCATGCCAATGGCTTCCAGGGAGAATGAAAGACAGGAGCATTTGGCTTTTAGTTAACGAGCACGCTGCAATCCCCACTATCATCCATTGACATGTACATTGAGCACTATCTACAAGAAAGGGTTGCTACGTTATACTCACTGGGTGTAACCTTCTTAATTTTAGAAAGGTTTAGCGAGCTTTGAGCCTCAGTGCCATGAATACAATGAACTAGTATATATCATGAATGAACTCGAGGTGGTTTAAAGGTGGAAGTAGACCCGAAGCGCAAGCCGTAAGATAGTAAAAGCCGAATTCTCCTGTCTCTCATTTCCCCTTAGCAGCCATTGGCATGTACATTGAGCACTAATTGACAGGAAAAGGTTGCTACGTTATTCTCGCTGGGCTTAACCTCCTTGGTTTTAGAAAGGTTTAGCGAGCATTAGGTCGCAGTGCCATGAATACAATGAACTAGTATATACCATGAACTCGACGTGGTTAAAGGTGGGAAGTAGAGCCCGACGCGCAAGCCGTAAGAAAGTGTGCGTGTGCCACCTCTCGTTTAGTCCTTGGAATGTCCGCTGGATGGCGGTGCTTCTATATGGGGAATATATGATGAAAATATGTGAGATGGTGGTACTTGGAGTGTTGAATAGGTGGACGAACGGACACACAGACAGATGCATGGATGGACGCATGCACGAACGCAGGGACGTACGCACGCACGGACGGGTGGATGGATGGTCACACAGACGGACGCATGGATGGACGGAAGCAAGAACGAATGGACGGACGAATGCTTCGCCCCACTCTCCATCATTCACTGCATGGATATGCTGCCATTTTTAGATGCGGAAGCATCTTATACTCGCGCCTTATAGTGCGCCATCCGCGCCGTCCGCACCGCTTCTCGAACATTCGACAGCTGACGCGCGCGCATACGCCGTCGCGCCGTCGCCCACCATCTGTGCCGCGCACGCTTCTCCTTCGAGAACATTCGACAGCTGACAGCGCATGCGCCGTCGCCATCTGTGCCGCGCGCGCGCTTCTCCTTCGAGAACATTCACAGCTGACAGTGCATGCGCCGTCGCGCTGTATATATACTCAAGGTCGGCGCTCGCTCGCTCAGTTACCACTCGTCCGTTGGTTTGTACGGCGCGTCGACGTCCAAGGTCGCGGTGAAATGAATTCCAACGAATCCACAAACACAATGATCGACGTCCCTTCGACCAGCGCCGCCCTTTCGCATACGTGTGTACGTGGTCACTCATTTAACACTCCTCCTACAACCACGTTAACCAATTTAGCCATCGACCCAAGTAAGTCACAATTTAACACCCCATTTCACAACCACGTTAACCAATTTAGCCATCGACCCAAGTAAGTCGCACTTTAACACCCCGTTAACCAATTATATTCTCCGCATCCTCCTCAGTGTTCCCCCGAGGGAAGCTGCGGGCAATTTTTTTTTTGCTGTAGTCACGCAGCACCCCACTCCCCAGGCGTACCGCGCTAGTAGAGCACGGTCCACACATATTTTTTTTCACATAGGCTGTCCTCACATGCTTCCGCTCACACACAGTACAGGATTGGCGGGACGATGTTATCTCGCTTTTATTCTGTGCGTAACCCAAGAGCGTAACTTCACGGTTACAGCTATTGGCACTTTTGCTGTTTACAAACAAAGGGCTGGACGGCTTCCGGTTTAGTGCGCCAGCGTAGCCTAGGAGCATTGGCGGGGAACGAATGCTTTAGCGAGTAGTTTACTCATTAAGAACTGCTTTTTCCCCTTTGTATGACCAGATATTTCAAGTACATTATCTTCTAAGCTGCACACAATATTATGGGAGTAAGTCGTCAACTTCAAGCGTCTTTCCATTACCGGAAAGCGTAAAAAAAGCTTTTTTTCCTCTGGCAAAACTGTATAAAGCAAGTTTTCCCGCTTCAGCGTTAGAGTGATAATTGAAGTAACCAGATGTTTCTTGGGAAGCAACACGTGCTGTTGGTATTGCTATGTTACCACCTACTGAAAACGTCCATAGCAAAAATGCGCTTGAAGTGCCCACATAATTTCTGTCGTAATAACAAATCACTAACTTACTAACTGTCACACGACTCACCTCTGTTCTTGACCGCAGGACACCAGCCGCGACCTGACCATGGCCGTATTTTCCCGACCGTCCGCAAGGGGGCAGTAGCCTGAAAAAAGGACACATTGAGCTTATGGTTTGTTTCAATAATCTAATGGTGAACGTACTACAGCTAACCGCACAAGTAAATAAATCTTTCCTTTTAACAACTGAACCGGGCACGACACGCAGGACTTTGCCTCTACACTGTAAGAAAAGATCGAGTGAAAGGGTGTGGCTTTTGTCCTACAACAATGGTAATTCACGTAGAGGCACATCGGTGGACGAATTCGGAAGTCTTCAAGCGTCCCGAACTGTGAATTTTTGGGGACGGCTTTAAGCTCTCCCATAGTAGAGTACCTGGTACTGTAAAATCGTTACCCACTTTTTCTAAACCCCCCCTCCCAGATCCTTACTGCAATCACGTGCAATCACGTAGATCCTTACGTGTAATCACGTGCAATCACGTAGATCTTTATCAGTTCTGGTGCTGAGGCCCACGGACGGTTTTTAAGCTCTCCCATAGTAGAGTACAAAGTGCTCTAAATCGTTAACCACGTTTTCTAACACACAATGTTCTTACCCCTGGTGGTGCGGGAGGCCTAAGGGACGGATTTGAGCTTTCCCATAGTAGAGGACCGGGTACTCTAAAATCGATAACCACTTTTTCTAAACACACAAATGTTTCTAGTGTGGCATTGAGCAGAAATAGACTTTAAATGGTACAAAAGGGCATCCTTTTAATGCGCTATTTCTCTACTCTAGGCTCAGACTTACCCTCATCATCATTTTTGAGGCAGCAGCTGTGGCAAGTGGTTCTTGGATCCCATTCTGATTGCTTCCTACTTGCTCTGCAGCTATCTGGATACAGCTATCTTCAGGGCACGTGTGCGGCTCATCAACTGTCAAGTCCAGTGGCCCGTGAATCGCCTACATCCACGACGTCATCACCCGAAAGAGGGCGCCTACTACCGTGACGTCACAAGGATAAATAACGACGCTTCCCGTGGAAGTGCATCACTTTTGAGGCAGCAGCTGTGGCAAGTGGTTCTTGGATACCATTCTGATTGATTCCTACTTGCTCTGCAGCTATCTGGATACAGCTATCTTCAGGGCACGTGTGCGGCTCATCAACTGTCAAGTCCAGTGGCCCGTGAATGGCCTACATTCACGACGTCATCACCCGAAGAGGGCGCCTACTACCGTGACGTCACAAGGATAAATAACGACGCTTCCCGTGGAAGTGCATCACTTTTGAGGCAGCAGCTGTGGCAAGTGGTTCTTGGATCCCATTCTGATTGCTTCCTACTTGCTCTGCAGGTTGGTGTCCTTGTTTTCTGCTCACGTTAGTGTGTTCTCTTTTACCGCAGCTGCTGCCTCCCAGTGCGTTTATCTTAGTTTGTGTATTTGCTATTGTTTGTGTATTTGCTGTCATGCCATCCAACGCTGAATTAGCCAAAAAAATTTAAGCACTTGAGTCTTGTGGTTCGCTCTAGTCTTGATACCCTTGCAAATGAACTAACAGCTAAAATTAAAGAAAAGCTAGCACAGAAAGGTCTCGGGGAACATGCGTCCCTCAGTGATAGTGTTCAGTTTTTGTGTGACAGTTTCGACTCTATCAAAACAAAGCAGAATGAATTGAAACTAGCTAACAAGGAACTAGTTGCACAAAATGAGGCACTGACTAGAAGAGTTTGCGGAGTTAGAGCAATACTCGAGGCTCAATAATGTTGAAATCAAGGGCGTTCCGGTCACTCAGGGTGAGGACTGTGCAGCCATTGTGATGCAGATTGGCGAAGCTATTCAGTGTCCTGTCACGCCCAGGCGACTTTGACACAGTTCATCGCGTTTCAACGAAATCAGATGAAAGAACATTGTGGCACGGTTCTGCTGCCGTGAAAAGAAAAACGACTTTGTTCGTAAAGCGCGTAAGACCCGTCCGAACACTTCTGATGTTGGCTTCTCCGGTAGTTCAAGTAAGGCAATCTATGCCAATGACCACCTGTCTCCAGATAACAAAAGATTGTTTGCTAAGGCCCTAACTCTAAAGAAAGCACACAAATGGCAATTTCTGTGGACAGACAATTGCCAGATCAAGGCGCGGAAGTCTGGTGATGGCAGAGTATATCGCATTATCAAAGACAGTGATCTTAGCATCTTTTCATAGCCACTGAGTCCTACGCCCATTTTTGTGCTGAACACTCGTTCACTTTCATCTTATCATCATGGCTTTGCTATCCCCTGATGAGGCTACACATATGCTAAATGATAGTAATCGCTCCTTGGTTCATTTCAACGCGCGTAGCCTCCGCAAAAATTCGGGTAATATTTATAACTTTATATATTCACTCGCGCATTCTTTCTCCATCATTTGCATCTCTGAAACATGGCTCTGCACTTATGACGTCAATCTGTTCGGCCCGTCATCGTACGTAGCTGAGTACTGTCACCGTTGTTCAGACAGCTATGGCGGCTCAGCAATATTTATCGCCCCAGATCTGTCCTACACCCGCCGACAAGATCTTTCCTTAGGCATCTCGCATTGCGAATCCGTGTGGATTGAATTAGATCGTTCTTTTTTAAACGATAATAACAACGTTATTCTGGGTGTATTTACCGTTCCCCTTCTTGGAATATGAGGGATTTCATTTCTCGCCTGGATACCATTCTGCATCAGTTATCATCTGAAGGCAAGCGCGTTGTGCTAGTTGGAAACATCAACATCAACTTGCTTAACACAGACAATCATGCATGCAGAGAATATAATGACTGCTTCAGTGGATACGGTTTTGAGTCTCTCATTTCATCTCCTACTAGATGTCCTATTTCTGGTGCTGTTTCATTGCTTGATCATGCCATCTGTAATTTCTCTCCCTCTGCAGGAGTAATTGATGTGAACATCACTGATCATTATCCCATATTTCTTGCTTTCAACGTCATGAAGCCATTTGATCAACCCACGCGTGTTACTTCCGTACTGGACCAGGAATTGTTTTTCAATGCCATTATTAAAACTGATTGGTCCAGTGTTACGTCCTTATGCAATGTAGACCAGGCATTCAACAAGTTTTCTTCCCTTTTCCTTAAAGCCGTAGAAGAATGTACTAAAACAGTCAAATGTAAAAAGAGGTACAAATATCCTAAGAACCCATGGTTATCTGAGCGACTGCTAAAATGTATGCGTAAAAAAGATAACCTGTACAGAAAAGTCAAGAAACAACCATTTAACACTGCTTTAGCTGCACGCTATAAAAAATACTCGAATGTTCTTTCGTGTCTCTTGAAAAATGCCAAGAAAAAATATTATGATGACCAAATATCTAGTGAAAAAAAACAACTCTAAAAGACAATGGCAACTATTAAACGATTTTCTAAATCGATCAATGCATAGTTCACCTTTGCAGACAGTAATATATAAAGGCGTTACACATGATAACCCTGAAAGTGTTGCTGATGATTTAGTAATTATTTTTTCGAAATTTTTAGTGAAAAACATAGCAGTTCTTGCTGTAATCTGCGGCGTTGTAATCATTCTTTTTTTTTTTTTCCCCGTGAGCCCTGATGATGTTTCTACAGCAATCAAAAGTCTCAAAGAAACCGGCCCTGGTATAGATAAAATCTCAGCACGACACTTAAAACTTGCAGTAGACATTATTTCTGAACCACTTTCCATAATTATAAACCTTGCGTTCAAGCATGGCAGTTTCCCTACTTCTCTAAAAATAGCTAAAGTGCTTCCGATCTTTAAAAATGGTGACAAGCAATCTATTTCTAACTATCGCCCCATCTCTATTCTTTCTTCCCTGAGCAAAGTCATCGAAAAACTGTTAATAACTCGGCTAAACAAGTACCTTAATAAATTTAATATACTGAAGCCCTGTCAATTTGGCTTTCGCGCTGGAAGTTCTACTAACCTTGCTATTCTTTCCCTATCTGACTTCATCAAACACTCTATAGACACAGGATTTGTAGTAGGGTCAGTTTTTTTAGACTTCACAAAGGCATTCGATACCATCAATCATCTCATTTTATCCAAGAAACTCGAATCATACGGTATTACAGCACGTGTGGTTCTCCAAAAAGCATCCGCTTTCTTGACCTAAAGATTTCTTTTTTGGAGAACCACACGTGCTGGTGTTATGAGCCTCGCTCGCAGAAGCCTGTTCTTCCGTTCTCGTCTGCGCATAGCAAATTAGTAAAGAGAGCCATTGTTCAATCATGTTTTCACAATGCTTTAGAGAGGTCCTGTCACCACGTCTTAGAAGCTAGTCTCCTGGCACAGTCGGAGCGCCTAGAAAGAGAAGGGTACCCGCGCACTTTGCTCATTTCTGTGGCGGAGGCAATGCACAGAAAAAGGAAACGATTGGGCACTGACGGCAACAGAGATGGCACCACAGCGGAAAAGCGGGAAAAGGTGGCGGTTATTCCGTACATGCATTCTGTGTCACACCGCCTAAAGAAAATAGGACAGCGCCTCAATGTGAAAGTGGTCTTCAGTGCCCTTGATAAGTTGTCCCAGTTGACAAACAGGACCTGCCCTGTAAAGAGTTTGGGAAAACGGTGTATGGTTAGGCACAGGACGCAGTTTGTGGACTGCGCGTTAGGCGTCGTTTACAGGACCCCATTTTCTTGCGGTGCATGTTATGTGGGCCAGACGGGCAGATGCTTAAACGATCGCTTACGGGAACACGCCAATAATGTTCGTGGCGGAAAAGATGGCTTCCTAGCGCAACACGTGAGCACGTGTGGGTGCACTCCGCTGTTTGAAAAAAAAAAACAACAGTTCTATGCAAGATTAAAGAGGAAAACGTGCGTATAATTTATGAGGCTGCTCAAATGGAGCTTGAAAGCAGCGCATGTGTAAGCAAGCCATCAGTTGCCCTATCAGATAAAGAGATATGTTTCTTGAGGTGCGAGGGTCGGCGCAGCAGGCATAGCGATCGGTGATAATTGTATCTTAAAATTTGTCATTTTTCACTCTTTGTGCTCCATTGCATATTAACGGCCTTCCCGTCAATAAAATTTTAGTTGGAAGTCAGTGCTTGTCTCGTCCTTTTCTTGTCCTTCGTGCATTTTTCGCGCTGCTAAAACCCAAGTATGCCATACCAACTAGCCCAGTCAACCGCTCTATTACGTTAGTTTGCGCTCCCAATATTTCATTATGTATATATACGAACTAGCCTGCTTATCAGGCATTCTTCAAGTTGTAACCGTAACCTAGAACCTGGAACTACACTGACCTATCTTTGCCGAACTTTTGTTTTGGTGTTACCATAGGAAGCAATGAAATGAGAATACTTGACGCGCACTTGTAATAAAAACGAGTGACTGGTGTCTTTGTGAATGACGCACTTAGGCATATGTACCTTTTCCGTGTTTGGAAACAGGGGAAGGCGCCACTGGCATAATAAGGCGCTTGTAGAGACGTCATGGCACGTAACCTCCGCCCAGCCCAAAGCTCGCCATCGCTCTCTATGATCGCGTGACATCTGGCACAGCGGCTCCAAAGCTCTGTTCGCGGCAAAACGCATCGGGGAGCCTCGGCTCACTCCCCAACGTGCTAGGCTCGTATGCCGCTAGCTGCTGTGCCAGTTGTACCGCGATCATGGAGGGTGGTGGTGGTCTTTAAGCTGGGCGGAGATTACGTGCCACGACGTCGCTACAAGTGTCTTATTGTACCAACGGCGCCTTCTCCTGTTTAAAAACAAGCAATCAGGTCTATTCGTAAAACTTTCGGGGGCGGATCTCCAATGCAGGTGCACCGCCGTCATGGCACCAATGACAATCTTGGCGTGGGTGAGACTTTGCAAGAAATCGGCGGGGACGGTGCCGGCTTGGTGGTAAAAGGCACCCACCGGTTGTTCCTGGGCTCCATAGCAGAGGCGGGACAAATTCTGCGGCCGCAGGCGCTGCAGCTGGTCTACAGACCACTCGTGCTCTTCGCTCCCGCCGGATGGAAACCCTCCAAAGAAAGGGTGATTACCGGCACTAGGATACGGACACCTTTCGTGACAACGCAGCATGCCCATGCTTAAAATGGTTGAATTATGAGTGTTTATGCTCAAAAGCAACGCAACACTGGTGAGGCCAAGCAGTCGAGGTGGTGCGTGGCTTAAGGGCATAAAGAACGTCATAGCGCTGAAAAGATGCGATGCGAAAGAGGAGGAGACGTGCGCTATCATCTTTACATTGGAGCTGTCTCAATCTATTATATTGCCTTATTATCGGCGTCATCGTCATCGTCGTCGTAGTAGAAGTAGTAGTAGTAGTGGTAGCAGTAATAGTAGTAGTAATAGTAGTAGTAGTAGTAGTAGTAGTAGTAGTAGTGCCTGTGCTGGTTTTCTCCCAGTTAAAGTTAAGTAGATTTTTTTTACTTAACGCCTGTCAACTGACTTCGATATCAACGAGCCTGGTATTTATACTGATACTATGAATATGCCGAACGATGCGCCAAACACAACGTAGTTGCTGTCTTTTTTTTTTCCTGTTCTGTCTGAATACGTCAAGTGCTATTGTACAGAAGGCGTCTATTCTGTAATATTCCAACTACCAATGGTTGCCAATCCGACTTTATGCTTTTAGAAATTCTCAGATCTTGACAATGGCAAAGAACAAAGCCACTGGTTATTGCTTTAGTGTCCCAACGCTTGCGTAACCACCCCAAGGCCCGGGTTGCCTTGCACCCAATTTCGTCAATGTGACTTCTCATATTTAACGAGCTTCTATACATGATGCCTAAATATTTGAGTGAATTCACCTGGGGCATCAGCTCTGTGCCTTACAGCAGGGAGATGTTGACAAGGTCCTTGGACGACAACGCTAGAAGCGCACTTTTGTTTACGTTTACTTTATTATTATTACATTTGGATCTTTTCAAGCAATTCTTCTATCATGTTTAGGTAATTCTGTGATGTCTGACAAAGTAATTGCAAATCACTATTTGTCGCAAAGAAGGCAAAGTCATCTCAATACACATACAAATGAATATTGCTATGTGTAGAAATCCAGCTGAGAAAAATGTTAACAACACCGATGAGAGCACTGCCCCCTGTGGTACGCCACGGTATTGCTGATATCCGTTGGAAAAACAACCCCTTTGAAAGCAATAAAACTCTCTCTGCCTTAAAAACCTCTGCTATCCATGCTGTCATGTAGTTTGGTAAGCGATACATTTCTATCTGCTGTATTATTATTTTATGCTCCACTTTGTCGTACGCTTTGGCCAGATCTAGAGTAACTAATGCACAATACTCTCTTCTACGCCGAGCCAACTGTATACGACTCTTCAAATCCACGTGCGCACACCAGATGGAACATACCGATCTAAAGCCAATTTGACTAAGGTTGAGTGTCGACTTCTCCTCGATGTATTTTATTACACGTACATTCAATACTATTTCAATTAGTTTAAAACCAAATTAGATGTAATAGAAATTGGCCGTACTTGTCAAGGGTAAACCCAAGTCCCTGTGTTTTTTGTAAGTATCAGAGTTATTTTGAAAAGTTTCAAATTCGCAGGTATCCAATAATTTTTCAAAGAGTAATAATCCATAATACGAAATTCATTTGGGTAAATCTCGTATAGTACTTTTATCATTGCTGAGGTTACCTTATCTGGTCCAGGTGCTGCAGAAGGTAAGTGCCTCACTACATCCGCTAGTTCCGCTAATGTCACTTCATTGAAACCATCCCCTAGCGATTCGCTTTACTTTGTGTTTTGGACATTATTATTGGAATCTATTTTATAATCCTTTAGCAACATTTTCTAATAATTTGACGGTTTCGCGAGGCGAGATATTTGAAGAATCAGTATTGTCTCATGATGGTATCGTTTTTCTGGAACGCAAAAACCTAAAAAGTGCTTTTTTATTGAATGATTTTGAAAGATAGCTGGATTGGTTAGTGTCATAGTCATCTTTTTTGAGTTGTGTACTGCACGTTTCAAATCTGCTGCCATGTATCTATAGTCACACCAGTTTTTTGGGGGACATGGTTGTCAGTAAGTTGCTTCCACGCTGCTTCCATTTTATATACCCTCTCATACATTCAGCGTTCCACCATGGGCTAAACAATCTACCTGTGCTTGAGGTTATTGTAAAAGTTGACTTTTTAATGCTCTTTTCAATACCGCACAAAGACTCGTAGCCCGAATGTCTTCCTGCATGTCCTTGCGAAAAATCAAAGTAGATTTTAAGTCTTTTGTAATCAGTCATACTTTACAAATGAGCCAATTTGTCAGTTAAAAATATCCTGAAAAAGTTAACATTAAGACTAATGGGAAGGTGGTCACTGTTTGCTGCTGAATCTAAAATTTTGTACGAAAATATTATTAGTGAGGAGCTAGAGGAATTCAGGTCTATAGCTGATTTAGATGGTCCTCCAACAAACGTAACCGAGGAAAAATTCATACAAGATGAATGATTATCAACAGTTCATTCCCACAAGCGCCTCCCGCTTACATCAGTCTTAAAACCCCAAGACACATGGTGTGAATTGAAGTCACCAGTTAATATTACATCCTTCCTCCAAAAAGCTAACATCACATGTAAGCATCGTGTGTCCAGTACTCCGGCCGGAAAGTATTCATTAACGAAAGAAAAAGGGGACATCCTGGCAGAGTAATGTCTAATACCATAATTTCATAGCTAGTATCCATACTCAGGTAGTTAATCTTTGCTCTATGGATAAATTTAGTTTATATAAAAACGGCAAGTCCACCACTTCTGTTAGGTCTGTATAAACAAAATCATCATCATCATCATCAACATCATCATCAGCCTGTCTACGTCCACTGCAGGACAAAGGCCTCTCCCATGTTCCGCCAGTTAACCCGGTCCTGTGCTTGCTGTTGCCAATTTATACCCGCAAACTTCTTAATCTCATCTGCCCACCTAACCTTCTGTCTCCCCCTACCCCGCTTCCCTTCTCTGGGAATCCAGTTGGTGACCCTTAATGACCAGCGGTTATCCTGTCTACGTGCTACATGCCCGGCCCATGTCCATTTCCTCTTCTTCATTGCAGCTATGATATCCTTAACTCCCGTTTGTCCCCTAATCCACTCTGCTCTCTTCTGGTCTCTTAAGGTTACACCTACCATTTTTCTTTCCATTGCTCGCTGCGTCGTCCTCAATTTAAGTTGAACCCTTTTAGTGAGTCTCCAGGTTTCTGCTCCGTAGCTAAGTACCGGCAAGATACAGCTGTTATATACCTTCCTCTTGAGGGACAGTGGCAATCTACTTGTCATAATTTGAGAGTGCCTGCCGAATGTGCTCCACCCCATTCTTATTCTTCTAGTTACTTCAATCTCGTGGTTAGGCTCTGCGGTTATTACCTGCCCTAAGTAGACATAGTCTTTTACAACTTCAAGTGCACTATTACCTATCTCGAAGCGCTACTCCTTTCCGAGGTTGTTGTACATTACTTTCGTTTTCTGCAGATTAATTTTAAGACCCACCTTTCTGCTCTCCTTGTCTAACTCCGTAATCATTAGTTGCAATTCGTCCCCTGAGTTACTCAGCAATGCAATGTCATCGGCGAAGCGCAGGTTACTGAGGTACTCTCTATTAACTCTTATCTCTAACTGTTCCCATTCTAGGCTTCTGAAAACGTCCTGTAAGCACGCAGTGAATAGCATTGGGGAGATTGTGTCCCCCTGCCTTACACCCTTCTTTATTGGTATTCTGTTGCTTTCTTTATGAAGCACTATGGTAGCAGTTGATCCCCTGTAGATTTCTTCCAGAATGTTTATATATATTTCATCTACGCCCTGATTCCGCAGTGTCTGCATGACGGCTGATATTTCTACTGAATCAAACGCCTTCTCGTAATCTATGAAGGCTATGTATAGTGGTTGGTTATACTCTGATACTCTGAAACAAAATAAGCGATAACTTTTTAGCTGCAAATTGCCTCCATTTGTAGGCCAGGTGTTTGTTGTGAAGTAATGATATCTAAGGAAATTCGCAAAGAAAAATATATGATAAATCTGTGGTTGCCGACCCTATTATTCGAAAATTTCACTGTAATACTGTTAGGGAGCCCATTTTTACACTATAAACCCGTCGCAGAGACTGCTTGATCCAGGAGATCTTTCTTCAAAAAGTTTTTTTTTTTTGAGAGGTTGATTACTGACTGATTACTGCTGCGTCTGCACTTTGTCGTCATCAAAACGCGCCATTCGTGCCCTAAAATCAGTCTCAGAACAACAAATTGTGCTCCGGACAATTGTCAGGGGTTCCAGCAACCACGTGATGTCATCATACGCTCCTTACAGGTATCGGGTCTTCGCGCGCCACTTCCAGCTACAATTCACGTGCTAACGCTGGAAAGGCTGTCGGCGAACAAAGTGCTGCTCCGGCTGGAACATCTCGGCATCACCAAGTCTGTCGTCATGCTCAACGTGACCGTAAGTGTTAACACAGTTCGTAAAACTTGTGTCTTGTATGCAAGTTCAATTACTAATTACTGTTCACTGCATGGTGAAGTAACAGATAGGTGGGCGGTGGAAAAAGCGCCATCCTTTGATGCTCAATTGAACCGGAGGGGACACGCCGGTGTTATCAACCAAATGAACCATTATGTTCTAATTATATGTTATCCAGCTTCGTCGTACAGGTCAGCATTCATTCAATCTGACATTGCAATTTCACCAAAAATAAGAGATGCATAATTACAAATTTAGGAGAAAGATTCAATTTTTATGTTGTTGCGAACAGCTAACTTTATTAACCCTGGCTGCTTCATTCATTTATTAGTTATGACTGCAAAAGCTGACGTTGCCATTGTTATCGTATAGTATGTTTGACGGTTTAAATGCCCTTCTATGTTGCGCTGTCAACAGGAATTACGAAGACGCTGTGCAGAAAGAGTATATATCTGTCCCTGGAGTGGCCGTATTCCCTTACACCAGCGTGATAGAGCCATGCGCGAGACCTTATTCAAAATAGTTAGTGGCCAGCCTCAGTTCATATAACATTACAATTTGTTACTGTCGCATTCAACGATGCGCCCTTGCGGGAAAACTGAATTTTCGTTTGATTTCTTTTTATGCTACTGATAGAGCATGGCTGATTTATTGATTGAAGCATAGTGTGTTAATCTGTGTACAGGTCACTTTGTTAGTTCAATGGCGCGTGGTTAACGATAAAAGCACAATAATAATGTATGTGCTAGTATATAGCTTCTTTAACTATTTAGCTGGTCTGATACTTCAGCTGTATTTATCACTACGCTGCGTGACAAATGCACATTAACGTTTCTCTAAAGTGATTGTCGCACCTTTCCTTGTTTTGATTGGTTGATTGATTACTTGATTACTCCTCCCTTCTAGCCCCCTCATCAATTGACTGACTGATTTATGATCTAGTGTATTCTCATTATTTGATTGATTGATTGACTGATTGATTGGTTGGTTGATTGATTGATTGATTGATTGATTGATTGATTGATTGATTGATTGATTGATTGATTGATTGATTAATTGATTGATTGATTGATTGATTGATTTGCAGCGGCTGCTGGTGGGTCACCTATTGCGTGACCTGCAGCCACTCACTCTAGCGGCAAACCAATTCCTCTCCAACGCTACGCGAGATTATTGGCCGACGGCGGAGAACAGCGAGCAGCGGCCCGAAGTGAAGAATGTGCGAATGACCGCTCCCGAGCTTCTGACGGTGACTGGCAGTGGAGACGACGTGCTCAAGCTAAAACCTCGACAGATAATCACGTTTCTGGCAACCCTTGTCACCGAATGAATACATGATAAGAAACTCTAGATCCTACCCTTTACCGGGAAATTGGCGGCCAGAGGACGTATGTGAAAGCCTGGTCAAGTAGATTTAGGTCGACAGTACTAAAATGCTGAATTTGCTGAAATTCCGTTGCCGGCTTCGGCGCTGTTCTTTGTGAACGAAAAATCAGTGTAAACCGGGAGCGCCAAATATAGATAGAGACAATTACAAAAATAATAAAAAGGCACATTTTTGCAGCCTCCTTGCCGGATTTGGTGGTGGCGCAGGGGGTGACGTGCCCACCGTGGTGGGCACGTCACCCCACTGCAGCGACTGTCGTAGACCGAGAAGTCATCGGTTGGACTCCCTGCCACAAAACAATTTTCCCATTTATTATTTCTTGCCGTGTAGTTGCGTTTATTTTGCTGACGTGTTTCCGTGCCCGAAATACGTCATGGTAGTCCTGGTGGACTCCGGCGTGAAGCATTTTCATGTTCAATTCTGAAACGTGTCAAAAATGAACCGACGACATTTGCGTGGCAAGTGGGCGTGCAACCACAGAGCAACGCTCGTGCAAGGGTTTGCTTTGTTAGAAAACACTTTAGCAGTGTTATGTATTGTGAGAAATGAAACAAACACCTGTAATTTGACATAGCAGATGCGTATATAATCACGCCAAGGGTCAAAATGTGCTATTTTCGCAACGATCGGTTCGTTTAAAGGCCCACCAGTTATCAACCACTCAAGCATTCTTAATTATCATTAAGAACCAGAGCTACAACAATGCATGCAGACGCGCAGGCGCAAGATATATCTTACGAACTCGTGGCGGACATCTCACTCACTCACAAACGAAGAACAATGTCATGGTGGCCACTTCGAAATTGTATTCCTTTTCGGCATTTTAATAATAACAAGACGCGGCGTTTTATGTCCCAAAACCATCATAAGATTCTGAGATACGCCGTAGTGGAGGGATTTGGAACTTTTGACCACCAGGTGTTCTTCTTTACCATGGACTGACGTCGCAAAGTACGGCGGCATCTTCCATTTCACCCTCCAGCCAAATGCAACCGCCATGGCCGGGATCCAACCTGAGACCTTCGGGTCAGCCGTAGTAGGCATTCTTAGAATATCTTTAAAGGGACAGTTTACAAGTGCACATACATTTTTTTCCTTGCTGTATGGTTTAGGTAGCCCTTAAGACGGAAAACTATTGTTTGATATGCGGGGTCTGACGTTCCAAAATCACCGTATGATTATGAGAGGCGCCGTAGTGGAGGGCTTCGCAAAATTTCAACGACCTGGGGTACTTTAACGTGCACCCGAATCTGTGCGAACAGGTCAACAACATTTTCGCCTCCATCGATAAGCCTAGCAGTTGAAAATCCGATGCAAAAAAAAAGTCCCATTACGTGACTGCGTTCTGCATTTAAAAGTGAAGCTCAAGCATCCTCCAACTTTGTTCCCTTCAGATCACTCTCTAAGGCACACGTTCTCTTATTTGGCGGCATCGCCGTTGCCACTGCCATCGCCATCAGTGGCGCAACCGATAGACATAAAAAAGTAAACAATGAATGAAATGAATTGGACCTTACTTGGACCAGGCTCTTTGTACTTCAGCCCTAAAGTGGGCGCCCACCTCCGTCCAGGTAGCCATGGCTGGCTGCCGCCACCCGACCCCCGTAGCTGGTTGTCAGGATCTTGCATCACCAGCAGGGCCTTCCACTGGTCTTCGAATACTTCCCCAGGATCCGTTTCTTTCTCTTCGTTTGCGTTTGCACTTGGCGGTGGCGACGGTGGTAAGTCCGCATTGCAGTGAAATTCCAGCACCATATGGCGCAGTCTTGCGTGTTTCCGAAGGGCGAAACTTGCAGTCCCGCCTGAAGGTCCCTGGATACATTGCGTGCATCAACGTTCCGCGCGGGCAGGCTCCGGATCGTAGTCTTCTCCATACCACTGCTTGTTCTCTGCTCAGACTCTTGTGTGCGCCAGCGGGTGCCACTCTCTCGGCTTCCTGTAGTGTGCCAAAATGTCATGAGTACTTCTCTTCTTCGGTAGGCACTCATGCTCATCGTGACAGCCATCGGTACGTGTTCTCAGCGTGTCGGAGTTGGCTCGGCGTGCACGATCTCGAGTCGCGGCGTGCGCCGCCTGATTTCCCGTGAAAGACTCATGTCCCGGTGTCCAAAGAATGGTTATTTTGTCCATCTTGGCGCTTTTCAAGACTTGTAGTGCTGCCTTCCCGATCCTTCCGTTCAAATATCTTCTGCACGCCTTTTGCGAATCCATTATCCCGGTAGCCTGCGTCTTCTTGCACGTAGCAATTGCCTATGCCCAGCGCTTACATATAAAAAAAATAAAAATAAAAAAGCTAAAATTGATTAAGGTTACACCTTCTTGATTTGAACGAAGGAGCTTTAAAAAAATGCATGCATGAAAGATCTCGGAATGCTTCACCAGAAATAGTGAAGCCAGTTTAAATCTCCTTGATTGGAACCTGGGCTATACCTCTACAATAGAGATATGCTGCTTTTTTTTCCCTCCATGGTGTTTTTAAAGTATTAGAATGCTCAATAAGTACACAAATCAAGCAAACACAAGTAGAAATACATGGCGACATTAAGCGCGCAAGCGTTACTAATGAAGCATCTGACGTCTAACACAGCGTTTTGTATGAGAACATGATGTGAAGAACTCTTACTCTTCTACGGAGCTATGCCGGTGCTTGAAACTCGTTAACAATAACGACCCTGTACAGGCGTCATGTCGCGCGACGAATCGCGTTAACTTACGTAATATGGCGTGGGAGAAGAGTAAAACTCAGCAAGTCATCACACAATGCTGATTACACTACGAGTTTGTGGCCCTATGTTTCCCGCGCACTGCAAAGTGCTCAACATTATTCGTTACTTGCCATCAGCCACATGCGGCATCAACAAAGTACTCATAATGCCCTACAAATGTATAGGGCGTACCTCTTTCATGCGCAGAAAGACAAATACAATGGCGTAGCGAGTTCTGTCCTATACGTTTCAACAATTATGATTCAGGGCGTAGTCGATACCATGGTTAAAGTCAGAACTTCAAACGTTGTTGGGCTTGCCCCAGCACCAAGCAGCGCTCAGAATTGTACCATTAGGCAGTGATGTAATCGTCGGTGAATTTTTTTTCTCTCAGATGTGATTTGCGATTATTTCCCTTGTGAGGAGATAACCATTTCCTTACTTTTTAAAGGGTTTATTAGGGATGTATCAAAACTTTTAAAAAGATGTCTTCAGTTAAAGTACCACAAGTGTTTTCAAAGCTCCACGACAGAGACTATACGAATTCATGTACATTAGCGAACAGTGATTTTGATGTGATAATAAATTGAAAAAATTTCAACTCATGCACTTTTAGCTAGAATGGCCTTCGGAGTGCCACCACATTGAGAAAAAAAAAGGGTGGTTATGGCTTCCAAGACCCAAGAACTCATGTTGGACACCTCGCAATATTTATACTCTTCAACACCATATTACATCGTAAAAGATATAAATTAGAATTATTTCACATGCGTGCAGATTCTAGATGATACATCGGTTTCTAGAGTGCGGGTCCTGGCTAGCTGGTAAAGGTGATCTACAGCGCTGGTTTCTTTGTCATATGAGAGTGTACCCGAACAAAAATGAAACGGGCACAGGTGCCGAAATTCGCATTGGGTAGTCACTTGGGCTTAGAAAGTATTTTAACGATGATCGAGCACTTCGTACTCAACTATGGGAAAGCAGGGAGCCGTCCCGAATAAACATTTATTGTCACAGACGCCAATAGCATTTCCGTAGAACATTTCCTTCTTAGACATACATTAACAATGATGACTACAGAGACTTCATTTACATAGCGAAACAGCTTTTAAGCCTGACGAGAAGAGAGATGGGAAGAGAAGCATCCACTGAAGTGCAGAGGGGTCGGCCCAAGTGTGCCTTAGCGTGCTACCCTGCACAGGGCTTAGGGGAATGGGGTGGCTTTATATATTCACAGAATGTACTCCTGTCCTCATATTCATCCTATATCAGCCTCATTTGAATATACACTTGACCACGTTTAATCTTTATGTTTCCGTGTCCACTGTCGTTGGGCGCAAAAAAAAAAGAACGGCGTTGGAATAAGATTCTTCAGAAAAGCTTCCATGCATCTGGCTACAAAAGAGGCGTCACAAGAGTATTCGAGACTCTAAAACATACGGTTGCATTGCTCGAATGAGTGCATGTACATCGGCCGACATAGATGCTGCTAGTCGAGATATGTTCACGCTGGCTCAACCACTTTCTGCCAGACTGCGCGTCTTTCTGCTTTTGGTGTGTCAAGCGGGCATTTGTTATACCATGGAGCTATGCCAGTGTCTGAAACTGCTTCGCCAAAAAGAAGGGCATTTGTATGTCATGTAAGGGGTGGAGTCTCCTTGCGCGTGCAGTATTGTGTGGCACTATCGTAGAATCATACAAGGCGCAAAAACAAGTGAACTGAGCCGTGACGAATTTTAGAAGCGACTTATAATGAGTGCAGATGCACAGCTATTTGTAACGCCTCACGGACTTGTAGTCAGTACTTTGGCAATTTGCAAAAAAAGTATATTTTAGCGTATTGTGCACTTGATATCATAACTTTACATTAAGAATACATTGTAGGACAGTGTGAAACAGCTAATGTTAGGCGCACGAACTTTCCTTTCGTTGTCATGTGGATTAGGGCTATGCGCACCAGGCCGGATTACGCTATCGCACCCTACCCTTGCAGGCAAAGCTCACGTCCTCCAAGTGTTTTGTTTTTAAAGACGAGTCTTTCTTTGGGACATTCAACGCAAAAACGTTGGTCTGTCTACGTGTCTGTCTGTCTGGATTTAAAAACCGTTTATTCTATCGTGAGACGCAACAAACCTATGGAACCAGTGTCTACACAACGAGCACAACAACAAAATGACAAAGCACAACACACATGAAACATTTAAACAAAAGTGTCCTAGACCGTAGAGTGTCCCAAACACATGTTACTAATGACTACATACACTAAATATATACACTTTTCACGATATGAACAATGTACTTGATGATATATGTACAGAAGTTACAAGACTTGGTGAAGATGTTAGTAAATCTATACAGCAGGTATCAAGATTTGTGCAATTTATATAATTTACAGCACTAGAATGAAGCGCATATGTACAAGAACTCACACGCATACGGGGCACACAGAAACACATAGAAATAGTAAACACATACAGATTACATGCACTAGTCAGACACTGGCAGGCGACCTGGTTATAAGAACCAGGACAGGTGGGAAACTAATCGAACGCATTTGTCAACTACGAACAAAAAGTGGCACGATCATTGTCGTAGAAATTCTTCCTCTCCAAGGAAGAACAATTCTTCCGACAAAAATGATAAAAGTTCAGTGTATAAGCGTTCCAGAATCGGAAAGAGAGCATGACGACCATGACCTGCGGCAACAGCCTCGCACCTATAACGCCACAAACAAAAAGTTCCCGCAGCTATTAGAAGGCGTGCAAAGTGACTACGTGAGCCGCAACCAAATGTGACAAAGAGATTGACACCTAGGTCACGAAAACCAGTGTTAACGGCCTTCCGAAACACCTTTGCAATGACACATTGCTGCAGCCTATATATGTGCTGGTTAGACTCCTGTAATGGGCAGTTAGGGCAAGTGGAAAAGGAGACCATGCCCCACTTCTCTAGTCTGTCCGTGTGGGGAATACTCACCATCCAAGACGCCACATGAAGTCATGGATGTGACCAGGCAAAATCTATGCCGTTATCGTGCTCCACGAGACATCTCTCGATCGTGTTAGGAGGGTTGGAGGAACCAGAGGAAGCAGAAGAGCCGCCATTGTATCTACAATGCAGCTTTTGAAAATGCCACATCGGGACGAACCTGATGCGCGTGTCGATAAAACGGTACAACCATTCAGTAAAATTGAGGCCCGTTAACCCCTAGTTCACACTAAATTATCCGCTTTCCACAGCGACCAAAATTTTCCTGCCACCGAAATGCAGGGCTGGTTGAAACCTGCGGGCCGACAGGAACGAGAGAAATACGCTCGCCACTGATGGTCAGGTAGCCAGCGACGACGGTGAGAATCATGGAAGCCATGAAAAGACAAGAAAAAGCATGCATAAGTAATTCTAAGGACCATAGCGTTTATCACGCTGCGCTGATAATGCAACGCTTGCACGAAAATGAAAGTGTTTCCAGCGCTTTGCCAAGACGACGCGGTAGTGGACCTAGCCGTTGCCTTGCGTTCTACACCTTATCACCTCCTAGTCGGGCGCGCAGGGCCGCGCGCTTCGCTTTCCAAGATAACAGCCAGATAGCGCTCATGTCTCGCGTGGGACGTTACTTGATGCGCTCGTTCACCACCGCCGCACGCTCGACGCACTCTAACGCAGCGTCTCCAGAATATCATGCAATAATTTTTTTACGCAGAACATCAAATAAGCGTTTTGTTCGCTCACTCCAGACGCGAGACTATCTTCTTTCAACGACATTTGCCGTGTAACATGCAGATACGGGGCCATTTTTTCGTTCTTGCGATAGACAGTTTACAGGGGTTTTCTTACTCACCGTCACCGTTTCCATCACCGTCACGCCACGTAAAAGTCCAAATTGGCAAGATGCCCCAGCGTATGGTACAATCTACCTTCCTGTAGTAGCAAGTGGGCGGGGATGACGAACGCGGTTGAGAGACCAAACAAGCCGGCCTAACCCCGTACCTTCCAGAAGTATGCGATAACATTCTCCCGCCGGTTAGACTACTCGTTGTATGCTCAGACAGACAAGAGATGAAGATCTGCCGCCTTCAAAGAGAGTAAGAAGACATGTTGGGGAGGGGGGTCTATCTAGCAGCAACTCCTAACTTTAATGCTTGAGTTGATGAGGGCCGTAGTCGCTGGCGCGCGAGTTATCTGGCTATCTCAGCAGTCGTTAGGGGGCATCTCGTAGTTGTTTACATGCTGCGCACTCAACGCAAAGTGACATTGCGGCAAGAGTGCCTAGAGCGGCCGTGTTCTGTTACACAAGCTCTTTGTAGAAAAAGAAAAGATTGCATACAAAAAAGTCAGCTGCCAGCCTTACTTCTTATAACATCGCAATTCACTGCTGTCGCATTCAAGGCTTGACCATTGAAGTGAAACTGACTTTTTTACATGTTTTTTTTGGAATCCACTTTTTCTAACGCCGCAGTTTTAGCAAATGGGGTAGCCAAGCTAAGATAAATACCAGCATCTCCACAGCGCACCACTGACAGCTGAACAGATTGGTGGAGCACTAAAGAACTAAAGAATAAAAAACTACAGTTCCGTATCTCAACATCTAAGAGCTTAGCCCAAAAAAGATGTGCTCTTTTCGCAACAGTCGACATTTGTGTCTATTACCGTGAGCTGCCGGTCAGTCGAAGCAATGGGTAAAAGAAAAGGCGACGTGACTTAGCTCACTGGAATATGTCGGTGCCGCGGCTTCGTTTCTGCATCCGCTGTCACTGCAGACAGTGTCGACGTGGTCGTATTACATCCCTCCCGATCGCAGCAAGATGAGGCTGGCGGCTGCCCCTTTCGCGCTTCTTGTATGGCTGCTTCTGCACGGGTGTACGTCAACGAAAGCGGGAAACAAGTGCGAAATGAAGGTGAGCCAACCAGGGGCTTTTTTAAGAAGGTTCTATAAGCGATATAGAATTTACATAGTTGTTTTTTAAGTGAAAGGCTGCAGCAAGTTACAGACGAGAACACAATTAGAGAGGAATGTACAATACAAGGCTGGACCAACCTTGTCCTCTCCGTTCCTCTGTTCATGTGCTCCGGCCTTAAACTTGCTGTAACCCTTCACTTTCAGATCGTGCACCTACTGGGCCAAAAAACCACTCTGCTAAACTGCATAGTTGTTCCATCAGTTTAAGCTTGCTCATTTTCGTGACGTCAAACACTTTTGCTTATTCACTATACTTTATTTTGCAGGTCGAAAATTATGAACGTACCAACCATTTTTCGTTCTTGAGACTCTGATATGCTCAGTCAGCCTGATGTGTAATTGCAGACATAAATGACAATTTTATTTTAACAGCCTTGGTTTTAAAACGAGGCAAAAATTTGGGAGATCCTATGTACCTTGAAGAATCGAAGTTATGCGAAGAATGCGGGTGGAAGGTGACTCATTTGTGTTTTCATTTTCCTATTGCGCGAAATTTAACGAATTGGCGCTAAAGATACGTACAAATACGCGCACAGGCATAAGTTAAGCAGCAGCCCATGCTTCATGTCACCGATTCTCTGCAGTTGCATAACGCTACTAACCGCAACATGAATATTAGCAACACCAGGAGTGGTAAGCAGATACGAAGCGCTAGTGTTCGAGAGGATGTTAGCCCTGGACACTGCGGCATAAGTGGACTTTAGCGAATCGCACCTAACTACAGTTATACTCCAACCGGCACAGCGTCCTTTGAGAGTTGCTGCCGTGGCAGCGGTGGCATAGTTCGCGAAAAACGCTGCGCCCATGATTGTTCAGAAATGTCAATAGCCTCTGAAGGAACCTCGAAGGTGGGCCAGCCACATGCGTATACTTCTGTGCACCACTTTTCTATAGCACAATAACTAACGCTCTCGTGCGCACACCGTGGGCCATCTATTTCTGGCATGTAAGTCTGATCTTGTATCGCCGCACCTTGACAAACTGCTTGGGACGTATTTGAGCGTCTGCCGGTTCATCACGATAAGAATGACGCACGGCAAACATTGGGTCAATAACTCTGATTTAGAGCTCTTTTAGTGCTATGGTAAAAAACTGCCATGATGCTAAACCTTGTATAGCTTGTATGTCCCGCAGAAGAAGGGTAAATTATACTACTCACAAGAGTGGTACACCAAAAAAAAAATCAGCCACCTATATGCGCGCTTCGTTGCAAATGTCGTCGAAAAACAATAGTCTTCTGCCGGCCGTCTTTTTTTTTTTCGTTAATAATGTTGCATTTTGAGAGCCGCGTAATAAACGTTGATTTCTTCGAAATTGCGTATATGTGTGTTTCCAGTAATGGAACACACCATCTTACACTTACGTATTGATGTGCCCCACAGATATGCGAAATATTTGCTTTTTGGTAGACAATGCTACGAAGTATGAACGGAGCCACCAGTTAAGGTAACTGGGCCTTCAGCAAGCGCTTAATGTTTAACCAGGTGGCTAATTCATATGATATACAAATATACAGACCGAAATATCTTCATTCAAGTATCGCAAGGGAGACTATCGCATTTAATGTCGTCTTTAATTTTAACGCATGGGTGGGAAACACCGAGCAGGGGCCGCACATTGCAGCTTCTTTCGTTAGTCATATGTACACAGTTCACGAGCAACTGATTCAACGAGTGTCGACTCATGATGATGATAATATTTAACATAAACAAACCTCCATAATAATAGTTCTGCTGTGCCAAAGCTATGAAGCGATCAGAATTCTTCCTTCGTTCTGCATCGGTACGTTCTTTCATACATACCAAAATTTGGAAACTGCGGTGATGATAAGTTTTCAATGAATAGGATGTGTGCATTCAGGAAAATGAATGGATGGATGAAAAACTTTCTTGGGGTCCTGAAGGATTCCATAGGGGTAGAATCGCGGGCCGCTCCCACGTAGGGGCTGAGAGGCCTAACCTCACCGCCACATCGCGGGCCTTCTGAACAGCCTTGAGTAGTTGTATGGGGAACCGGACTGGTGAGCATTAAATTAAAGAAATTTTCGGAAAATTCTTCAGGAGGAATACACACAAACCCATTGTGCCACTTCATCACATCAAAACATTGAGTGCGTTGTTGGGCCAGTTGGCATTCTTTCTGTATTTTCTTTATTTGTCTCGGTTCTAAGCTGGCTCTACATCTTTGAGGTAGTGAAATTCTTACATTATCACCAGTGTGATATTGTGAACTTTGTGGAATGCTTGACAACTTGTGAACGACTTCAATATCTGTCAGCGCGTTCGAAACTAAAAACATAGACTCTCACTAACAAGCACCTGTTAAAATATATAGGATATCGAAAAAAACATGAGAAACACCTCGCGGCCACATCAGCACGTAGCAATATATTGTGCTTCATTATTTTACTTCATTATAAAAAAAGTTTCCAGGAAACATTGCTGGCACGAAGGCTCACACAATGCATCACTATCCCTCTGAACATATACATATTTACTATTTTCATTGTCAAAACTAATTCTACTACCACAACTCTCGTACATATGTAGTTCTTGTTCATTTGTAGAATAGAAATTCCATATCATAAATAACTTCTGCGTGCTATGCTAAAGGAATGTTTGATTTTTGGCTTGCTTTTAAGTTCGAACCACATTTATTGGCCCATTCTTTTTGCGTTGCTAATAGATAATTCTGAGTCGAATACATCTGTTTTTTTCTTTTTAGGCATTTCTTGCTCTTGTGCCATTCCTTCAGTATACGTGCAATTCATAGAAGGTCTGTATAGAAACACCAGCAAATTTTAAATAAACCACCTAATAAATAAGCGAACTCCCAGGAAGATGGTTGTTTGAGGTCAACAGAAAGCAGTGCACGCAGAATGTCACTGCAGTCTTTTGTCGACAGGGAGGGACACACACTGTTCAAAGATTCCTCGCTACTGTGAAAAAGAATTCACGTTTTACAAAAATATTTTCCCCCTGCAATTAAGGCTTCCCTTGTGTTCTCTATCGCAGGGTTGTCCCAAGCCGTTGTTTGGTCACATCAACGTCCACGTCCTCTGCCACAGCCACAACGACGCCGGCTGGCTGCACACGCTGGACATAATCTACAATGACTGTACGCACCAAACTTTTCTGAGCAAACTTGTTTGTTTTCTGAGCAGTGTACTGGTTTAAGCGATTTGGTAACACTTCACCAGCGTGAAATGTTGGAAAGTAAGGTGTGGATGGCGCCATGGTTTCACAAGTGCGCCGCAGTATTGGCTCCTTCAAGGCCGCTGGGAAGCTGCTGCATTGAACAATTAGTCTCTGATATTACCACGTGCATGCAATTTCCATGTTTATCAAAAAACGGCGTAATAAACATCTGTCGCATTTGTTTATTAATCTCTGCTTTAGCTTCAAAGTACAATCTATGGTCAGCTAAGTGCATCTAATGAATGGTTTAAATCATCAAAAAAATAATGTAAACTTTTGCTCTCACTTGAAAGAAGCCAGCAGTATATTATGTGCTTTGTAGACGTGAAAAACTCCTGAATCGGGCGGATCGTTAGAGCCAGTACTTTCTCAAGTGGTGTGTCTTCTTCAAGGTGCCAAGTTTACCTTGTTTGCATGCCGTCATCATGGGAAACAAGGAAGGCAATTGGGTGACAGACAGGCAGAACTCTGGGTCTTGTCCTGATCGGTTACGCTGTTTCCTATGATATATTTTATTCAAATCATCGTCCTCAACAACGTGTCAACAAATGGCATTGTCTTTTGTTAAAGACAACCTCAAAGAAAACGAATCCTCTTGTCGCAATGCTGACTGGAGTGACACTCCATGTTGAAGAATTATTCGTACCATGAAGCCTCCATCTTCACCCGAACTTTATAGCCTTACTTGGCACCGATACCGTAGGTAATATTTAACCAATAATCATAATCATTTATATGTGCGTGAATGCAGCGGTGCGTTTGATCTACGACACCGTGCTCAAAGCCCTGGAGCAGAACAGCAAGCGCCGTTACGTGTCAGCCGAAAATATCCTCTTCTCTCGGTGGTGGAAGAAGCAGAGCCAGGCCGTACGTCACCGGGTGAAGAAGCTCGTGCAGTCGGGTAAGCGATACCTCGGTGCGATGTTTGTTTGAAGCACGGAGGTGGTCTCAAACCCACTTGCGTTGACTAGGGGACATTTCTCACTACACGTATGGGTTGTGTGTTGGCAAAACATGCATTGCAAGTGAGGTACTTACAGCTGTCATGTGAGTCATTTACCAATGTCAGGTAAATCTGCCTTCGCTAATTTAGTTCCACGTTTGAGCTGCGTAGCAATTCAAGGGACCACCTTGTCCTGATTTCAAGGTCTCGCAGTTATTATCCGTAGGCTCGTGCATTGACGTCGGCGTCACAGATGTCTCACGCTTAATACACATTAAGAAAAGCAGGGGGCACGTTGGCAACGCTATTGCACGCTTGGTTGTGAACACCAGAGAGAAAGAGAGAAAATCAAAGGAAAGGCAGGGATGTTAACCAAGTTGGTCCCTGTGAACACCAGTGTCACCGAAGGACTGATTCATGTGTTGGAATCATAAAAACGGCAATAAAACAGCATCGTCGGGAATTAGACACAATTAAAAGAACCATGCAAGCAGTACAAAGAAACAGTAGACAAGGACAGAAAACAAATATAGGGAATGAGAAATCGTATGCTTAGTACAAAAAACTTGAAAATGCCACAAGGTGTTACATAGCCACAGAAAAATAACAGAAAGAAGGTGATAGTCACAACCTAAATACTTGGGAAACACAGGGGATTAAATGCTCCGAAGTTTTTACAGGTTTCGCTTTGGAGCAGAAGCTGTAACACAGTAAATCTGTGTGCTGCATTGGGATGTATAGTAGAGTACCGAGAACTCTAAATCATTAACCAGTTTTTTTCTCTATTTTATTATATTATATTCTGGTGATCTCTATTCTGTGCTCTCCCATAGTATAGATTACCGAGTACTCAAAATCGTTACCCACTTTTTCCAAACACACTTCATTTGCAGGCGGTCGGCGGTGGCTCCTTAACGGTATTCGTTCATTGACCTTGGTTTCGAGGAGAGCTTAGCGCTCTCCCCTCGTCGAGTACACGGCGCTCTAAATTGTTAACTATTTCTTCATAACCCACCTTGTCTTTTCTGGGCCGGTTATCTGCTTTTCCGTAGTTACCAAGTATACTTCAAATCGTTAAACACTTTTCTATATTAATTTATCAGCATACTGCAAGAGTTTTCTTTATGTTTATTCAGTTTCACAAAATCTGCGTTACAAGAGGTGATCGAGACCGTTCAAAAGCACCAACGTCGTCCCCGACACCAGCAACACTATACGATGTTGGTTTCGTGGATAATACAACATAGGTTGCAGAAGCGGATACTCAGTTTCACTGTGAAGTTTTTCCCGTCAGATGCCGTTCGACACACTGGCATGCGTTTGGACCACTTGTTTCATGTCTACGGCTTAAAGTGAGTACAAAACTAAAACGTAAAACGCTGTTAAAAGTCACATTTGTAAAATTTTATTTAGAATTTGTTTGTGTTTGATCCCACTTGTAAAAAAAAACGACGTGCAAACAAGCTCTTTAAGAACCGCTTTTTCTTTCTTCCTCTTCATTTGCCTCTCCATTTTAAATAGGTTCACTACACACCCCTTCGATGGAGCCAGATTCAGGGCAGTCTCCTGGCGTTTACGTTTCAACCTGAACTTCTTTAATAACACGGCTTGCGCAACGCCCCTTACGATGGGTATACTAACGTTGCGCAATTAGAACTCAAGTATAAAGTACCAAGTATGAATCAACTTTCCAGCAGCAAGTTTTTAATGTAATCTGATGAGGCATTTATCAGAATCCGAGCAACTCTGGTCACAATTACGAAGGTTGCCGATTGTTCCATTCTTGATTACTTGATTATTTGTGGTGTTTATTATCCCAAAACCACGATATGATTATGAGAGACGCCATAGTGGAGGGGTCTGAAAATTTCGACCACCTGTGGTTCTTTAACGTGCACCCGAATCTGAGCACAGGGGCCTACAACATTGTTCCATCCTTCATTGGCACAGAAACAAACCAATGGGTATCGTTTTCCAGCCTTTTGTCTTGCACATGACAGCAAATTTGAAACGCGCAGACTGTTAACGTTTGCGTTTTACACACTTCTTTTAGTTGATATCCCCGCCGAAGAGCTCTTTTGAGCTTTGTGAGATCTATTTTTCGATTTCTTGCTGCGGTAACTAGTCAAATGGTCCACTTCTATGGTACAATACCGTACGGTACCCGATCACTGACTCAAAGTCTGAGCCACGGCAGTGGCATTGGCAGAGCCACGGCAGTTGCATCAAAGAGGCCCGTGTCCGGTACAGGGTCACTGTACGCTAAAAAAAACAAAATAAAAATAATATTGAAATGTCCTCAGACCTTCACCAGTGGGTGTCTCATAATCAAATCGTGGTTTTGGGACGTAAAACACCAGATATAGTAATGACAATTTTGGTATATGCTACCCTCGGTTTCAAACTTTTGTGGAGATTTCTAGCTTGGCAGAAAAAAAAGTCAGCTCACTACATTCGCGGTTTGCATGATCCTTAGAGTCATAAAAGTTCAAAACCTATTATTATTATTAGTAGTACTAAAAGTGGTTGTAGTAGTGACAATAGTAGTATTAGTAGTAGTAGTAGTAGTAGTAGTAGTAGTAGTAGTAGTAGTAGTAGTAGTAGTGGTAGTAGTAGTAGTAGTAGTAGTAGTAGTAGTAGTAGTAGTAGTAGAAGGCGGAGGAGGAGGAGTAGTATTGCCATCATCATCACACCATGTTGCTGGCACGTGACGACCTATGCATTATAACTTTATCATTATTAACTCGCGAAATCACGACCAGTACAGCAGCACTATAATGTTTTCAGTTGCTGACGCTGACACCGAAACAAGAAACAGCAAGCGAAGAAGGAAGTCGAAAAGGCATCGTGGTATACAACAAACTGATCGACCTCTAATTTTTGTATTATCACAAGTAATTGTCACATTGAGCTCTAAGTACGATAGATGAGTAAATAACTCTCTATATTTTCTCGAACGCAGCATTAACGTGCCCCTACTAATATGGTGGTCGTGGCCATCATTCATTCGTGTGTGTGCATTCCCTCTTCAGTCCCGATGTCCCCGCCCACAGCTCCTTTTAAACCTTCCTGAGTACAACAAATACATAAATTTAAATGACTATAGAACACCGTGCCACCGTTTCTGAATATATCGCAGGACGCCTCCAATTCGTGGGCGGCGGCTGGGTGCAAAACGACGAGGCGGTCACCCATTACACGGCCATAATTGACCAGATGACCCTGGGCCTGCGCTTTTTGAACGACACGTTCGGTTCCGACTGCGGTGTGCCCAGCGTAGCCTGGCAGGCCGACCCGTTCGGGCACAGTGTCACCCAAGCGTCGCTCTTCGCAAAGGTCAGGATACATGCTCAAATAGGCGTTCAAGGTTGGGATAGTTATTCGCAAGGCTTATAAATCAGAGCAAACACACAGAAGAAAAGGAAATGATTGACGTGGACTGGACGTGTGAGGACCAAGCTTTTTTAAACGTCCTTGGCATCCACTAACCACTTAATGCTTAATGGTTGGAAAGTGAGTACACCGCGGTAAATCAGCAGCTATGATGCGCGGCGGCTGAACCGAGTGTTGCGGGTTTGATCCCCGCAGTGGCAGTTGCATTTCGCCAGGGGCAAAATCGTGGAACCCCTTGCACGGTGCAACGTCAGCGCACGCCAAAGAGCATCAGAAGGTCAGAATATCCAAGGACCTCAACTACGGGATGTATGCTATCGTAGTTCTTGCAGGTGAAAGACCATATAACAATATATATTTGCAATGGGTCATCAATGGCATATACAGGGTGTCCCACATAACTTGAGCCAAGAATTTGCAAGTGAGGGGCACTTAAGAGGCAAATTGAACCAAACGCATACTACTCGCTCTAGCCTGTAGGTACTCAGGCTATTTTTACTTCGGCATGCAACATCTGCGCCTGCGAGGAAACGCTTGAGCACATTCTATGTCATTGCCTAGCATACCAGACCAAACGATGTATTATGGAAGCCAAGCACTGTCAACTGGATTCACGGCTGCTTACAGAAGAGAAGATCCTGGGACCTTGGCCGACGGCTTCCCATACGCGCAAAGCCACGAAAGCCCTTTTGTACTTTTTAAGGACCACCAGACTTCACGACCACTTGTGAAAGAACAGTGTGAGACCGTGCTGTGTAGTCTCGAGCTGACTATTCATGCTTCTCTTTCTTACTCCTCTTCTTTTCTATCTCTTTCCATTCTATTATTCCCCTTTTCCCCCACACCAAGTGTAGGGCAGCCAACCAAGCCAAGCTTGGTTAACCTCCCTGCCTTTCCTCTCTATGTATCTCTCTCTCTCTCTTAGTTCTCCCCATATAATTACTTATTATTATTTCTTAATTACCTAATTTTTTTGTTATGGGCTGGAAACCCAAATTATATATTGTGAGATGTAGAGCACCTTCAGAAACCACCGACTGAATTGTTTCCTGTATGATACGTCTCATGATGTTATTTTTCCACGTTGTAAAGAAAGCCCACGAAATGTGAAAAAACTCTGTGTGACGGACCGCGAGCGCACTGGTATAGTGCTGCTATAGGCTTTCTTTTGTCTAGCAAGCCATAGTGTCAAAAAGCGAATAAAAGAAAAAAACTGCTATTCCGTCTATTGCATGCACCCATCACGGTCAAATTAGACGGGACGCGAAACTTGGAACGAAAAGTGTCGAAAAAGTATTGCCACTATCATCAACGCCACCGACGATTGAAGCACGACTAGGTGAGGAGGGGGAATTCAGCTGAAACTGAAAACCCGACGAAATATCTTGATGGTTGATATGTGGAGTTTACCGTCCCAAAACCACCATATAATTATGAAACACGCCATATAGTGGAGGGCTCCGGAAATTTCGACCACCTGGGTGTTCTCTGATGGATGAAATATATTTTATGGGCGAAGCTCCTTAAAGCGTGGCTCAGTCATCCCCGATGAATGTAGTACGTAGCCATCTCCTTCCAGGATTCACCGCTATGTGATAGCTGTTGGTAGAATAAACCACCGTTGATGTTATAAAACAGATGGCGTCCGTGTAGTTTTATGATGAACAAGCAAAAAGATGTTATGCTTACGCTAGGGGGCGCTTTTCTTTTAGTTCAGGTTAGCGGTAATGAGAGAGATAGATTAGATTTTAGATTCAGTAAGGAAAAATCAGCAGTCATGATTTTCAATGACAACGAAGGTAGTGAGCTTAGAATACAGGAGGTCACGCTAGAGATAACAGATAATTACAAATATCTGGGCGTATGGATAAGCAATGGGACCGAGTACCTGAGAGAACACGAGATATACGTGACGACTAAAGGTAACAGGAATGCAGCAGTGATGAAAAATAGGGCACTGTGGAATTACAATAGGTATGATGTGAGAGGAATATGGAAAGGGGTCATGGTTCCTGGGCTGACGTTCGGCAATGCGGTCTTGTGCATGAGATCAGAAGTTCAAGCAAGATTAGAAATTAAGCAACGTGGAATAGGTAGGCTTGCTTTAGGAGCTCACGGGAATACACCAAATCAGGGAGTACAAGGTGATATGGGATGGACATCATTTGAGGGCAGGGAAGCTAGCAGCAAGATAAATTTTGAGAAGCGATTGAGAGAAATGGGGGAGGAGCGTTGGGCTAGGAAGATTTTCAGCTACTTGTATATGAAGAATGTTGATACAAAATGGAGGAAGCGAACCAGGAAATTGAGTGGTAAATACTTAGAAAACAGCAGGTGGCCAAACAAAAAAAACTATCGGTTAAGAAGAAAGTGAAGGAAACGGAGACTGACATGTGCAGAATGGGCATGATTAAGAAGTCCGCACTAGAGATCTATCGAACTTTTAAGCAGGAAATCGCCAAGGAAAGGATCTATGATAATACTCGGGGTAGTTCTCTACTGTTTGAGGGCAGGACGGGATTACTGCGAACCAAGACATATCGAGCCAAATACGAAGGGGTAGACACAGTATGCAGTGCGTGTGGAGAGGAAGAAGAAACTGCCGAACACTTGATAATGTTCTGTAAAGGGCTTCACCCTATAGTTCAGGATTATGGCGTAGAGTTTTTCAAAGCACTGGGGTTTAGGGGCCAGGAGGGCAAAATAGACTTTAAGCGGGTAGACTTAACTAGAAGGAGGTTATCTGATTGGTGGCTAAAGTCAAGGCACGAGTGCAAATTAAACCCTTCACTGCAAAGTACGAATCCCCAAACTCACTTTTTAAAGAAAAAAAATAAATCTAGTTTTTGGTTCATTAAGTATTACGACTTGGTGGCGCTAGCCACCGCCCGATCTAAAGGGTACAGCCATATCCATCCATCCATCCATCCAGTTTAGTCTGACATCCTGGTCTGACGTTCGGCAATGCGGTCTTGTGCATGAGATCAGAAGTTCAAGCAAGATTAGAAATTAAGCAACGTGGAATAGGTAGGCTTGCCTTAGGAGCTCACGGGAACACACCCAATCAGGAAGTACAAGGTAAAATTGGATGGATATCATTTGAGGGCGGGGAAGCTAGCAGCAAGATAAAATTTAGGAAGCAATTGAGACAAATGGGGGAGGAGCATTGGGCTAGGAAGGTATTCAGCGACTTGTACTTGAGAATGTCGATACAATATGGAGGAAGCAAACCAGAAAATTGACTGGTAAATACTTAGAAAACAGCAGGGGGCGAAACCAAAACGAATTATCGGTTAAGAAGAAGGTGAAGGAAGCTGAGACCGATATGTGGAGAATTGGCATCATTAAAAAGTCCGCACTAGAGATCTATCGAACTTCTAAGCAGGAAATAGCCAAATAAAGGATCTATGATAGTAATCGGGGTAGTTCTCTACTGTTTGAGGCCAGGACGGGAGTATTGCGAACCAAGACATATCGGGCCAAATATGAAGGGGTAGACATGGTATGCAGTGTGCGTGGAGAGGAAGAGGAAAGTGCCGAACACTTGATAATGTTCAGTAAAGGGCTTCACCTTATAGTTCAGGATGATGGCACATAGTTTTTCAAAGCACTGGGGTTTAGGGGCAGGGAGGGCAAACGAGACTTTAAGCGGGTAGAATTACCTAGAAGGAGGTTATCTGATTGGTGGCTAAAGTCAAGCCACGCGTGAAAATTAAACCCTACACTGCAAAGTACGAATCCCGAATCTCACTATTTAAAGAGAAAAATAACTCTAGTTTTTGGTTAATTAAGTATTACGGCTTGGTGGCGCTAGCAACCGCCCGATATATATAAAGGGTACAGCCATAACCATCCATCCATCCAGTTTGGACTGGCATGGTGGATGGACGCGTTTTTTGAGCGTGTCCGATCGACTGTGCAGGTAAGTGGTTTTGCATGTTTTGAGCTTGCCTTTATAATTAATAAGGCAGCAGTTAAAACCTTTGTAGCACCTATTACATTGTACGGCTTTTTCGGGGGCCAGTCACCAGGTATTTACTAGTTTGTGCGCCTGTGTGTGTGTTTGTTTCTTTGTGTTTTTTTCTCTTGCCACCCTGTGGGGGAGGCGTACTTACATTGAACACGCCACTTTATGTAGTAGAGCTTAGACTTTCTTTTTTTCGTAGGGCAGGGATTGTGTTGTGATATTATCAAGTGAGACAAGTCATAAGGACAATTGGTGTCAGAAAGACATGATTAAAAAGCTGCAGTGTTCAGGATGCGGGGTGGCTTTGAAAATGAACCCAAGTGTAGAAGCGATTGAAGAGGAAGCTGACGCGAAGTGTAGCCAATGTGAGGTCAAGGAAAAAATAAAGAAAATGATGGTTGCCCGGAAAGAACTGCTGATGAGAATCCCCAAGCTGGAGACTGCGTAGGCGACTGAGCTAGGCTTGGCGACAGAGCAAGGAAAAAAGACTGAAGTCCGCCAAGGAAGCACTAGCCAAGGTGAACAAAAGAGCGGCCGACGGAGAGAACAGTAGGGAACCGGCAACCAGAACCGCGGAGAAGAAACAGCAAGCAAGTTTGGAGAAAACAGGTTCAGGCGGTTCAATTGTCGCAAGGCCCAGTTTCAGCGAAGTAGTAATGTGGCTGGGAGGGGACAAAACAGCTGGCGTAACGGGTGCAAGACGCTCCAGCTGAAAAGTCACAGCATGTGATAATCACCGGGGACTCCAATTTAAATCGATGCGCAGAAACAATCACAGAGGGTAAAAGGTGACAAGCGGGTTGCAGTATGGAAGTTTCCAGGACGCATGCTGGAAGCAGTCATGAGGCAAGTGAGTGCGAAACTCAAAACTACCGCTGATAGACGAAACCTCGCAATAATATCGGGTGGTTTAAACTATCTCTGAAATGAAGATACGGCAGGACTAGCAGCCACACGGGCAAAAAGGGTCGATGATATGCGCGCCACTTCTCCTTGGGTACAGGTGGTGACCGGAGGTATCAATGCGTGACGGCAACCTGCAAAGAGCAGTTGTCAACGCAAACCAATAGATATGGCGGATGAGTCAAGAGAAAGGCTTTGAGGTGGTGGAAATAAACAGAAAGGTGCATAGGTGGGGTTGTTTTCAACGAGACAGAATTCACTTCGATGGGCGGCTAGGTCATGAGGTGGGTTGGCGACTTGCAGGATGCCCAGTAGCTTTCTTGGGGGGCACGCGGGCCCTTCGGGGAGAAGCATAGCTAATAACGTAGAAAACAACCAGGGAAACTCTGTGACAGGAGGTATGGACAGATACGATTCCAAAGTGGCACCAGTATCTAAGATAGGTAGAGTCCGGGGCAGAAATAGACGTAGCAACGAGGGCCGAGCCAATTCAGACATATTTTTCGTACAGACTATTTAAAGGAAAAAAATAAATCTAGTTTTTGTTTACTAAGTAGTGTGGCTTGGTGGCGTTAGCCACCGCCCGATCTAAAGGGTACAGCCATATCAATCTATCCATCCATCCATCGAAGCTCATAATGCCGTGTGTCGCACGTCCGCGATGTATACAGTAGTAGTAGTACATATGTATGTACTACTACTACTACCACGACTTATGTAGTAGGTAGCCACCTCTAGTTTAGTCCTCGGAATATCCGCTGGATGGCGGTACTTCTATATAATGAATATATTGTTACGAGACAATGCCCCACTTAAACAGTGAGATAGGCGCCGAGGAAGACGAGGTGACTTGGGTGTGCGCGCTCTCTTGTTCGCCATCTTGGCTTGCGCGTTGGCGCTGTGTAAATATATTTTAAAACGCCTAGTTTCCCTTGTGCCTTCACGCAACATTTTGGTGGAAGGTGCTGGGGTACAACGCACGACGGAGTTACGCAGCGGACGCCTAGTCTCTGCTCCCAACATGTCCACCGGCAGCGACGCTTCCTCAACTGCTACGCCCAATGCATCAATGGCGCCGACCTCTCCTGTTTATCTCGTGGCCGCTCCACCCCGCGATCCCGGCAACTTTTCGGGAACGGACGGCGAGGACGTGGATGAGTGGCTTAAACTCTACGAGCTCTTCAGCACAAATCACAGGTGGGACCCAACCTTAATGCTGGCAAACATCATCTTTTATTTACAAGGAACGGCCAAGGCGTGGTTTAATAACAATGTGGACGGTATCACAAGCTGGGACGTATGCAAGACCAACTTACGCGAGTTGTTTGGTCAATCTGCCGGCTGCAAGCAGGCCGCTAGGAAAGAACTTGGCACACGTGTTCAGACGTCCACGGAGTCCTACCTGGCGTATATTCAAGATGTGCTGACCCTTTGCCGTAAAGTTGACCGAACCATGGCTGAAGCCGACAAGGTAGCGCACGTGCTCAAGGGCATCGCAGACGATGCATTTAACCTCATTGTGTGCAAAGGCTGTTCCACCGTGCAAGATGTTATCTTGGAGTGCCAACAGTTTCAAGAGGCTAAAAGCCGTCGCATTGCTTACCACTTTACGCGCCTTCCCAACACTGCTGCGACGTCAACATGTGCGGATCTCCGTGTACCGACCTTGCCCAATTCACACTCCAGTGACATCACGAGAATTGTACGCCGTGAAATCGAAGCCATCTCACCCGCCCCCTTGAGAGCACTGGCACCGAGTGATCCTCAGCCGACCATATCGCTAATACAGACCGTTGTTCGCCAGGAACTAGCCAACGCGGGTGTTCACACAGTCTGTTCTGTGCACCGTCCCGGCGCTGTCAGTTCGTCTACCCCGAGCCACCCACAGCAGTATCGCCGCCCTGCTCCACGTAATCGTGACCCAAATGCGTGGAGAACGCCTGATGACAGGCCGATTTGCTTCCGATGTGAACGAGTGGGACACATTTCCCGTCATTGCCGAAGCACGTGGACCTCACCGTATCGGGCAAACCCAAGCTTCTCCAACCCCCATTCACCGGCCCACCTCTATGACCAGGCACCACCACGGCGTGATGGCTCAGCTAATTACGACCCGACCACTACGACCACTGCCCAGTACAGTCGCTCACCTTCACCTCGACGTAGATTTTCCCGATCTCCACCGCCACCTCGTTCCCCGTCCCCGTCCTCTGCCCGGCGGTTTTCTTCGGAAAACTAGCGGCTGCAGCTCCTGGAGGTGACGCTGCTGATACGACTTGCTCTCCAATTCCTCTGTTGACGCTCCCGACCAATCAGAACTTGATCGACGTTGAAGTGGACGGTTTATCTGTTAAAGCCTTAGTAGACACTGGCGCCCATATTTCTGTGATGAGCCTGCACATTCGAGACCGCTTAAAGAAAGTACTTACTCCAGCCCCTTCACGCAGCGTTCGCGTTGCTGATGGTAGTACGGCTGCTGTTATTGGCGTCTGTACTGCACGCGTTACTATTGCCGGCCGTCAAACTTCAGTTCTCTTCACTGTTCTTTCTCACTGCACCAATGATGTGATCCTCGGTCTTGACTTTTTGTCCACTCATTCCGCTCTCATCGACTGTTCAGCCGGTACTGTGCAACTTGACCTACCGTGTCCGATTGATCCGCCCAGTCGACCGCAAGCCCGTATGTGCTCTGCTGAACATGTCCGTTTGTTACCGCAAACTGTGACCTGCATCACCGTTACGCCCTCGCCACCTGTATCCGATGGTGACTATGTGCTCGCGCCCATCACATCCCTTCTCTTGACCCACAGTGTTACCTTACCACACACTGTTATTCAGTTACGTGCAAACCGCGCCTGCATTCCTGTGCTCAACTTTGCTCTGTGTCCGCAAGTGCTTCCGCGCGGAATCGCCCTCGCCATGCTGACTCCTTCTGAAGAATGCGTCATATCAGCTCTGTCTTCGAACGAGACTCGACACTCCAGCTTCACACATGCTCGATCTTCGCAAGGAAGCCCGTCTCCTGATGTTAAAAAAATGATCGCGTCAGACCTTTTGCCGCATCAAGCCGACGAACTCCTTCGCGTTCTTGAGTCATACTGGGACGTATTTGACTTTTGTGATCGTCCACTAGGTCAAACCAGTGCGGTAAAGCACCGCATTGACACCGGCGATGCCTCCCCTGTCCATCGACGGCCATACCGCGTCTCTTCGACCGAGCGTCACATAATTCAAGCAGAAGTCGACAACATGCTCGCCAAAGACATAATTGAACCATCATGTAGTCCATGGGCTTCCCCTGTTGTTCTTGTCAAAAAGAAGGACAACACTTGGCGATTCTGTGTTGACTACCGACATCTGAACAAGATCACTAAAAAAGACGTCTACCCGCTACCGCGCATAGACGACGCCCTAGATTGTCTTCACGGCGCTAAGTATTTTTCTTCTATTGATCTAAGAGCAGGTTACTGGCAAATTGCTGTCGATGACATGGACCGCGAGAAGACCGCTTTTGTCACCCCCGATGGTCTTTACCAATTTAAGGTCATGCCCTTCGGATTATGCAACGCTCCAGCCACCTTCGAGCGGATGATGGACTCTCTTTTGCGTGGGTTCAAATGGTCAATTTGTCTATGCTACCTTGACGACGTTATCGTCTTTTCCCCGACCTTTGAAACCCACCTCGACCGCGTTTCCTCAATACTGGCCGTATTTCGCAATGCCGGTCTCCAACTGAACTCGTCAAAGTGTCACTTCGGACGCCAGCAACTAACAATGTTGGGCCACCTTGTCGACTCCTCTGGTGTACGTCCTGATCCCGATAAAGTGCGAGCCGTGCGTAACTTCCCTGTTCCGACCTGCACTAAAGAAGTACGCAGCTTTCTCGGTCTGTGCTCGTACTTTCGACGTTTTGTGAACAACTTTGCGGAAGTCGCCCGTCCTCTCACAGACTTATTGAGAAAAGATGTATCCTTCACATGGGGCGCTGCGCAGGCTACGGCGTTCTCTACACTTATTGAGTCGCTAACAAAACCACCTGTTCTGGCCCATTTCGACGTTTCTGCCCCTACAGAAGTACACACAGATGCCAGCGGTTACGGAATCGGTGCTGTTTTGGTTCAGCATCAAAGCGGCTGCGCCCGCGTTATCGCCTATGCCAGCCGTCTCCTCTCGCAGGCGGAAAGGAACTACTCCATCACCGAAAGGGAATGCCTTGCTCTCGTTTGGGCAGTAGCAAAATTTCGGCCTTATTTACATGGTCGACATTTCACTGTCATAACCGATCACCACGCACTTTGCTGGCTCTCGTCCTTGAAGGACCCCACTGGGCGCCTTGGTCGATGGGCACTACGGCTTCAAGAGTATACCTACTCGGTGTCCTACAAATCTGGCCGTTTACACCATGACGCTGACTGCTTATCTCGGAATCCAGTGGACCCACCTGAAGCGTTCGATGAATCGCCATGTGTGCTGTCTCTCTCCGCTTTAAGCAACATCCGTGAGGAACAGCGCCGAGATCCTGCCTTACGTAACATCATCGAGAAGCTTCATTCTGCGGCACCCGATCCTTCTACTCGATTGTTCGTGCTTAAGGATGACACATTGTACCGTTGCAACGTCCGCCCTGATGGACACGAACTGCTCCTTGTAGTACCTTCCCACTTACGTGCGAGCGTGATCGGCCAGCTTCATGACGCTCCCAC
This sequence comes from Rhipicephalus annulatus, assembly GCA_013436015.1. Lineage (NCBI taxonomy): Eukaryota > Metazoa > Arthropoda > Arachnida > Ixodida > Ixodidae > Rhipicephalus > Rhipicephalus annulatus. Next base: position 159,853 of record WOVY01001030.1, on the reverse strand, counting down.
TGCCGGTCACCTCGGACTGTCTCGGACGTACGACCGCGTACAGCGTCGATTTTACTGGCCCAGTCTTTATCGCTCGGTCCGCAGCTACGTCGCCTCATGCGATCAGTGTCAACGCCGAAAAAAACCTTCCATGAGTCCTGCCGGGTTCCTCCAACCACTTGACGTTCCCTTTGATCCCTTCTTCCGACTTGGTCTTGACCTCCTAGGCCCTTTTCCTGCATCCACTTTGGGGAATAAGTGGATAGCTGTCGCGACGGATCATACAACCCGGTACGCTATCACGCGGGCTTTGCCGACCAGCTGCGCCACAGACGTTGCCGATTTTCTCCTGCACGACGTCATACTTCACCATGGCGCCCCACGCCAACTCCTAACAGATCGTGGGCGCTATTTCCTTTCCCGAGTTATCGACGACCTGCTTCGCTCCTGCGAGACGAAACATAAATTTACGACAGCTTACCACCCGCAAACTAACGGACTCACTGAACGATTCAACCGGACTTTAACTGATATGCTCGCTATGTACGTATCGTCCGACCACCAGGACTGGGACGTTGCATTGCCCTTCGTTACGTTTGCCTATAATTCTTCACGCCATGATGCAGCTGGTTTTTCACCTTTCTATCTGGTGTTTGGCCGTCATCCAACTTTACCTTTCGACACCATCTTTCCGACAGCTGTCGACTTTACGACTGAATACACCCGTGATGCTATCACCAGGGCTCGCAAAGCACGAGAAGTTGCTCGTCAGCGCCTTTTAGCATCGCAAGATCACCAGCGGCATCGTTACGACTCACATCACCGCCAAATTTCCTTTACACCAGGTTCTCTTGTACTATTGTGGACTCCGACTAGACGCGTCGGACTTTCTGAAAAACTGCTTTCCCGGTACTCGGGACCCTACCGCGTATTGCGCCAGGTGACAGATGTGACCTACGAGATAGCCCCGCTCGAGTCTTCCTCCGCCTCCGCTTCGCTGTCTACAGACATTGTCCACGTATCCCGCCTTAAGCTTTACCACTCGGCAACACAATAGAAAGCACCGAGACGGTGCTTCAGCACCCGGGGGTTATGTTACGAGACAATGCCCCACTTAAACAGTGAGATAGGCGCCGAGGAAGACGAGGTGACTTGGGTGTGCGCGCTCTCTTGTTCGCCATCTTGGCTTGCGCGTTGGCGCTGTGTAAATATATTTTAAAACGCCTAGTTTCCCTTGTGCCTTCACGCAACAATATGATGAAAAGATGTGAGGTGCCGGTACTTGGAGTGTTCACTAGATGGATGGACGGATGCATGGACAGATGAACGGACACAGAGACAGACGGACAGGTGCACAGACTGACGGACGGACGCACGGACGAACGGACGCAGAGACAGTCACATGGATGGACCCCTGCAAGGACGCACGGATGGACCAAAGCAAGAACAAATGGATGGACTGAAGCGCGGATGGACTGATGGACGCTTCGCCCCACTCATCATCATTGAGTCCGCGGATATGCTGCCATTTTTTTCAAGTAGACGTGATTTGCTCAATGCCAAAGTTAACTATAAATATACTTTACGATTTTATTGAGACTTGACTAAATGGTTGATTACCTCATTTAATGGTTGAGTGCCCAAAGTGGAGAGCGTATTCAGGCAATCTGCTATCAGCGCTTAGGTTTAGCTCGACTCATTGCTGGATCAACGAGGCTTCGCACATTTTTGCGTAGTAGTTTCGTGCGTATCTTCCATAAATCATTTATTTTCTGATGTGCTGTTCACTGGTGGGAGATTTCAGAGCTCAACTATACTCACAGAATGTGTAGATAGCCGCTCTTGTGAATGCCTACTGTCTTCGCTGGCTTCATGACCGGCGTGCCCTCGCCTTTCGTGACAGTGAAGGTGACACGCTAAACATGATGTGGTACTCCATACTGTTGACAAAACGATATTCTCGAGGCTTCGGTCTCACTGCAGTGCTATTTCACTATTGGGCAACGTGAGTTTTCCAACTAATATACCATTACACGAGAAGAGGGCTGTCACAATTTCATCTGCAAAGTTTTCGTCGGGTGGAGCAAGTTCACTAAGTGACTAATTAACCAACATTGTTTCTTCAATCCTTTTTTTCTTCGCCTTCCTTTTCTTTTGCGCATGATATTTGCGAAACATAAGGCGCAATAAAAACGCGTATTTATAGCGGTACGTAAAAGGTAAGCGATAAAAAAAATCCATTTCGCGCCATATAGGGCAAATAAACGACGTCGCAACCGCTTTCAATTGTGACTTGATGTATAGTTTTTTTATGTTCTATTTGTTGTTAGTTTACCTTTGCAGACGTAGATGACAATGGTGGCAACGAGCCACCATCTACTGGACGCATTGGCTTCTATGGAACTTACGCTACCAGTTTCAGCCTTTCTTGATGTTTTCCTCTCTTTTGTATCACTTTATGATATGAGGGCTCGAGAAAATGAGACTCAGCTCTATTTATCGAAAGCCATCGTAGTTCGCCGAGCTTTGCCAACAGAAGGTAGGAATCAAGAAGAAAGCGTAAACATTACTGATGAGGGTGTGGGCGGTAGAAGAGTTGACACCACTCTGCCCTCTCATCTTTGTTTCGCAGTCATGAAGTTCTTGTTCCCCCGGATCTCGCCAATCCCGCCAGCTTTCCGGCTCGCCTTCAGAACAATAAGAAATTAAAGAAAAACAAAGCTCGAACCTGTTAGCTAACGAATAAAACTAGTCTCCGATGGGTGTTGGTTGCTCGCCATTAAAATTTCACAATTGGAAAATTTGGTTAAATATGGTAAGTTCGTGCCTGCTTTGGTCCTCTCGGCATACTTAACTTGCTCGTTGTGTTTTCTTCTCATCTACGTACTAAAAGAAACACAACCCGTACCTGTATATCCACGAAGTTATCTGAACATAACATAAAAACTTCATTGGAACATATACTATTCTGAAGGGGAAGCATTACTTGAGGACCTCACTGGCCTTAACCATCCCTTCAATCTGGCCGATCAGCGCGTACTGGTCTGCCAAGTCAGAGCTAAAGAGTGCTTATAGTGCTAGACAGCGCCATCTCTTGGTAAATCAAACCTGTCATGAATTTTTTCCCAGGACTTCCTTCTGGGCGCGTTTGCTCTCACCGGTGTGGTAGAGTTGGCTGTTGCACAATTTGTAAGATCATCTGTTTCTTGTGGAGGGCATGATGGGCCGTCAAAGTTGACACCATAGCTTGAAGACATCGATGGTACAACCCGACGATTGATACGATTCAATTTGGCCCGCACGCGCAGCAGTGATCACCCAAATGCATCGCTTAACCAATCTAGAGACGGTGTTAAAACTTCAGGGACCACTAGGCCCTAGAAAACGTTAGATGTCTCGAATTTTTCAAACTATGTGGTCGAACTATATATTACATGTTAACGCTTCTTACAGCAGACCGAAAATCTAAATTAAAGGCTGTCTGCTGAGAAAGCGTGTATATTGAAGTTTTAACTGCGGAGCTCTTCTAAAGCTTTCCATGACAACAGATGAGTGTACGCGGTGGTCAGCTCCGGTTCCAAGATACAAGCACACATGGCACAACTGTTGGAACTGCTTCGGTCACTAACGAAGTCCATGTGTATGTAAGCACAGATTCAGGAATGAATCACTGAAAACCCTAAAAAATCAGTTCTGAAGAATGAACCGCATCTCAACAATTTCTTCAGATTTCACACAAGATGAAACTGGAGTAATGTTTTCTTATGCCTCATGGTTTACACTTTTGAAGCTGACTACAGATGTCGTACTATACAGGATAGTCCGCCACACTGTCTCTCGCACAAACGATTTGTTTCAATTTAACAATGTCAACATCCCGAATGCTTTTCAGCTCTTGGTGCCATAATTTACTCACGTCGACCTGGTATGCATCTGCGCGTTGCAGATGGGCTTCGGCGCCATGATGGCCGGCCGCGTTTCCATGGATACGCTGGAGGAGTGGAAGGCATCGCGTCACATGGGATTTGTATGGAATACAGCTGCCTCGGTAAAGGGTACACGTGCGTCATGACAATGACACTCTTGATTTTCATGTGCTGAAAAGAGCGACACATTTCTCGATAAGAAATTAGAAACATGACATGGATGCAATAGCCTTTTCCACGTTGTATGATTTTTTCTTGAGTTTTGTAAAGACCGGTATGACTATAGTGAACGCATTTGCTGTTTGTGATCTGCAGCGATAGCAGATTTTAGATCCCCTGAAATATGGATTGTAACTTCGTTACATTGAAAAAACTTCATAAATTCGATTGTTAATGTAGTTTAACAAAACATTCATGAATGATCTTGGCTTTGATGCTCCCGTTTCATGAAACTGTCGGCCCTGCTCGGATATCCCGTGCTCGCAGGTCAAATAAAAGACGGTGAAAGTGACGAGCTGTTCACGTGGATTCCCTGGAACTCTTACTCCACCCCATCTCAGCTGTGCTTCGATGCTTGTAGCTACGAAGAACCGGTAAGAGCTTTCCTTTAGCGCAACTTAATCGCTTTTCTAAGTAACGCTAGGTAATCACTTTTTCTCTTTCCACTCACTATCCGGCTGTGGCGTTGCTAAGTGGGCAAGTGGGGTGTTTGTTTTTTCTCGAAATAGGCCAAATACAGAACTGAAACTGCCTCAAATAAGGCTTTATTTGGCAAATACATATTCTCTACTTTTATATAAAACATTAATAAGGAATTACTCATTTTGTTACTAATTAGTTATCACAGCCTCGCAGAAACTTTGGGCGTATGTATGTGCAAATAGAGTCCTATTTGAGTTGTATTCCATTCAGGATTTGGCCGATTTAGAAAAAAAACTGCTGAAATATAGAAAATATTTTTTTAGATAAATTAGATTTTTCACGGGATAGTTCCAATTTTTTCATAGTGCTCAAGATTTAAAAACACGGTGAAAATAGAGACAAGGACTCAAAAAGACACGACAGGGCGCTGACAGGGGCTCTATTTTTGCGCTGTTTTGACACCCCATGCGTGTTCCCCATCTACTGCTGCTGAGTTTTAGTAGATCACAGAGCCGGTGCCAGTGAGTGTAAAGCCAAAAAAAAAGGACAAGAAAGAAAGCAAAAAGAAGGTCAGCGAGTGAAATGTAAAGTGACGTTCATTCATTTCGTCGAACAGTGTGTTGCGTACGCAAGTGTGTGAAAGACCACCGCAGCGTGATATGGTAACATCTCGCAGGGAGTACGACCCTGGGCGCACAACTTCCTGCTGAAACATGCCCAGAAACTGGTGAGCGTTGAAACCGCCCATGTCTCGTATTTTCTTTTTTTTTCTTTACGGCAAAACTGTGTTTAGAAAAAGTGTTTAACGATTTCGAGTAATTCTTTATGTGTTTACAGAAATTCATTCTCGCAGACAGGAAACATCCATAACATGTAAACAGAATATCTGAACAGAATAAAACATGCGTGGGCACACAAAAAGTTTGTTACAAAAAGATATGCACACGATTTTGAGTACTTTCTTATGTGCTTAAAGAAATTTATTCTCGCGGACAGAAGACATCCATAACATTCAAACAGAATATCTCAACAAAACAGAACATACACAGACACACAAACATTTTGCTACAAAAAGATATGTATACTTATGTACATTACATGGTAAACAAAAAAACACAAATAATAAGTCGATAAGTATATTTCTCGTTTCTACATGACGTTTCTTTTGGTACAGAACTAAACATACTCCGATCGATTCCAGGTAAGGCTGAAAGACAAGCTTAGCGCGTCTCTCACACATGAACACGATAGGGCATCCACACCAAAGTGACGGTCGGCTATAGCAGTGAGTGCGTATAAATTATAGTTAAGAATGAATGGTGGCATGAGCTACGTAGAAGGGTCTCCATGCTTGCACTAATTTCCCTTCAGGCTTTTTCAAGCACACACAGCTAGCGCCGATACCCGCCGCTCCAGGAATCTCTCTCTATAAAATTCTTTAAGTACTCTTTAAGTCATTTGAATAAACCCCTAAGTCAGAGAAAAAAATCTCTTTTCATTAATAAATTGTGCTTTGCAAACGCCAACGTCGTTAATTTCTCCATCATATGTTAATTAGTAAAGGAGAAAATCAAGGTCAAAGTTTTGTTTTTAGATATCGCGCCTTATTCCCCATGCGTGACGTCACGGGTTTCAAAGGTCATTTTCCGTATTTTAGCGACATTGGCAAAATGCGATTTATTAAACTGCAGTGAAGGGTTCCGGCAAATATCAAACGCGAACACAAGCAGGAAATATACAAGCACAAGACAAGGCTGGACTTAAAGGCCACACTGCTAAACTGAATTAACTGAAGCTTGGTGTGTCGAGTCTATGGCACCCACAGAAGACAATGCCCTTCATTTTGACCGATTGCGAACTACGGATGATCCAGCCGAAGCTCTCGAAACTTGTGACGACACGGTGTTTGGCGCGGGAATTTTAAGGTGGTGTCGCCACCCTCACGCTACTTTTGCTTGTTTTCTCGCTTACAGGCGTGTCCTAGCAGGGAGTGTGGCGGTTTTTTTTTTATTTGTGAAAGAGTTTTTACTGAGAGAATGAAGTAGGGCATATTGGCAGTCCATAGCTGATCATGTAGCGCAAACAACATTTTACGCAGGACAAAAGGAGAGACAAAGGAGAAGCGCTTAAGCCCTCCCCCTTGGTCTCTTCTTTTGTGGTACGTCAAATACTTTTTACGCTACATGATCCATGCTTTACTAATACGCAGAAATAGTTTTTCTTTCTACATTTATCTTTTGTGTCACTTTGATTTAACGTCAACAAACGCAAAAGTTTTCAGCATGCATTCTTTTAAGTGCGGGGCTAGAAAAATCATAAGACACGACAGAAGACACTTCGATAGATTCAAGCTTGTAAATACGGATCCGCACATCGCTTCACCGGTCAACTATCTGTACAGAGAGGTCGGGCCGCGTTGACCTTTCTCGTGATTATTTTCAGTCATCGGCGTTACACGCGATGTATCCTGGAACTTATTCGTGAACACGGCTTTAATTGTCACTTGATCTGTGTGGCTGTTTCTCATCAATGTTGTGCGCTGCGGTGGTGTAGCGGTTACGGAGCCCTTCTACTGCCCCGAAGGTTGCGGGTTCCACCCCAGCCGGGGCGGTCTCATTTTGTTGGAGGTGAAACCGTAAAGAATCGTATACTGTGCGATATCAGTTCCCGTTAGTGAAACACTGAAGCCCCCTTTCCCGCAGCGGACGGTACAACACGTGACCTTGCGTCGTAGATTTGTGCCACCCGAGTAGCGTACGCCGCTCTCGCATGACGGAAAGTGCCAAGCTCTTTTTTCCGATTCTGGCAGTCTAACACAGCAGATTTAGTCGAGGGTACCATTGTATAGTGTGGGAACAAGCGCTTTTTTTTAGATGCGGAGCATCTTATACTCGCGCCTTGTAGCGCGCCGTCCACACCGCTTCTCGAACATTCGACAGCTGACGCGCGCGTATGCGCCGTCGCACCGTCGCCCACTCTTCCACCATCTGTGCATTCCTTCCTCCTCTACACACCGCGCGCGCTTCACTCCTCCACCATCTGTGCACCCTTCCTCCTCTACACACCGCGTTCGACATCTACAATTCTCCTGATTCTCCAGTGGACGCGCATGTGGCGTCGCGCTTCGAGAACATTCAACAGCTGACAGTGCATGCGCCGTCGTGCTGTATATATACTCAAGGTCGGCGCTCGCTCGCTCAGTTGCCGCTCGTCGGTTGGTTTGTACGGCGCGTCGACGTCCAAGGTCGCGGTGAAATGAATTCCAACGAATCCACAAACACAATGATCGACGTCCCTTCGACCAGCGCCGCCCTTTCCCATACGTGTGTACGTGTTCACTCATTTAACACCCCCTCCTACAACCACGTTAACCAATTTAGCCATCGACCCAAGTAAGTCGCAATTTAACACCCCATTTCACAACCACGTTAACCAATTTAGCCATCGACCCAAGTAAGTCGCACTTTAACACCCCGTTAACCAATTATATGCTCCGCATCCTCCTCAGTGTTCCCCCGAGGGAAGCTGCGGGCAATTTTTTTTCTCACTCGGTTTTTCGCACGGCCTTTCGGAACTTTTACACTCGAGCTACCACATATCCCCGATGTCATGTTCTAGCAGAAGCACCCCTCACTAAGTCTACACTGTAGCTCCGAGGAAATCGGTTCTGCTCGAGGGAACGGTCTCAAATCATCATGGATTCGTCGCGTTCATCCTCTCACTTTATCGGCCGTCTGAATAACCTTCTCAGCCTGGGTTGTGGTGGAACCGCAGTGCGTGTAGGAGATTTCCAACGAGCCATCCGTCTTGAGGATATAGGCTGAAGAATAATTGGTTGAAATTCGCGGAGCCCTTCACAACGGCATCTTTCGTAATTATATGGCGGTCTCGTTACGTTTTCAATTTCAGGTATGTTATTATTATTATTATTATTATTATTATTATTATTATTATTATTATTATTATTATTATTATTATTATTATTATTATTATTATTATTATTGCTGTTGTTGTCGTCGTCATCGTCGTCACCATTCACCGTAGTTATTCACCGGCACCATAGTTATTCGAAAAAAGAAAAGCAGATATAAACTGATGCGGAGGTGCCCCTCCTCCCCCCCCCTCCCAGCACACTCGCAGTCAACCTACAACTGTTCAGAATAACCAGCTTCAACCTAACCATACGTGGTCGTGGCAGCTGCCCCACACTGACAGAACCATGCGAATCTTGAAAAATATAGGTGTCGTGCAGATCATCATAACCCATTGCATATATCGAGCATATATTGGCACAGGAATACACTCCAGCGTCACCGTGTGCAGCAGCTTAGCAGCCCAGAAAAAGTGAAATTAAAAAAATAAAATGACGGACGACGACGCTACCTTGATATGTACGCACCAAATAGCCATGGCATAATTTATATTAAAAGAGCCCTCTTACAGTCGTTACGAAAATGTGTCCCCAAGAAATTCAATATATTGCGTTTTGTACAACGCCAAGACAGAAGTCATTCAGTTTTTGAAACCCTTTACGGAGCCTGCAAGGTTTCGGTATGGAAGCAAGGACTATATATATACATAAAAAAATTGTGATGACTCACGTAACGCATTTATGGTGAGATTATGACGTGAGATTAAAGAAAAAGTCTTGTCTTCAAGTCTGCACCCTTGGAACACACCAGGAAGCTTGCCGTTGCGTTGGATCAAACGACAAGCAGTGTTCACGACTTTATCATCTCTTCAAGCTTGCGTATTTCCCTGAATGTGTGCATTTTTTTAGATAGCGAGGACAGCGTTTTCACGGATGGTTGTCGTAGTTCAAGCTTACTTGCTTGAACAATGAAGGTGCTGAACTTGGAATGAACAATAAGATATATCAGTAAAAAATATATATACAGTAAGCCTATAAGACATTTGTGAGTCTTGTCTAAGTTAAAAGCCAAAGAAGTCTCGGGATGATTTACGATAATTAACTGATTCAATTCGTTGAAAGATTGTCACCAGCTGAGATTGCAACGCTACCATGTGAAGTCTATATTAAGAACGTGCTTCTTCCTACGTGGCTTCTTTGGCTGCTAATGAAACACAAAGTTCATTCCCCCAAGCGATAATACACTGGGGCAAACGAACGCCGATGTGTTATTATGATTACTCCTCGCCAAAAACAGGGATTCGCATCTCCTCTATAGCTGTTCTTGTTGTCGTTGTTGCAAGTGACGTTTCTTAAAGACCGTACGAAGCCACGTTCTGGTTATGCAGGCGAAAACATACGGCAGTAAAACAGTTCCCCTGATGATGGGCGACGATCTGACCTGGACCAGCGCCGTTGAGCACTACCGGGATGCCGACAACCTGCTGAACCATGCCAACCGCGTGGGACGTTGGCCGATGAACATTCTGCGCTGGCTCATCAACGGCGCTCAACTTAGGCCCGTGAACGTCATGTACTCCACGCCCGCCTGCTACTTGGAGGTACGAGCGCTGTTCATGTGGCGCACAGTACTGCTCGGATAGCACTGCCGTGAACTGCGCTTCGCTGCATAGAGGGCTAGGGTATAAGAAATGAATCAAAGGCAAGAGAGTTAACTAGACTCTGGCAAGTTTGGTATCTTACCCGTAGAATGGGGAGGAGTGGTCTTAAGGTGATATAGAGAGGAATTTAAAAAAAACACGGAAAGGTAGAAAGACCAACGAGGTTGCCCTACAAGCGCTTCTAAAAGGACTTGACCTTTTCGTTTTGTTTTAACGATACAGTGTCTATTTAGGGAATAGTTGGCTACGTTCGTCTGGAAGGCTCTGGTATGTATGTTACGTTTTGGACAAACATCTCCGAGAGCATACATATGCAAAATTGTCCACTATGTTTTCCTGACTACTGCGTTACGTCTTTATGTGATCATCTGATGATGTATGCGCTACCTTCTCGCTTCGGAACTGCATACAAGCGTACATCCCTTTTTTTCGTATTTACGAGACCGCACAATAATTGTCATTGTACTGTTCAGGCTGTATATCGCATGTGCTGAGTACTAGTTACGCTCTGGCGTTACTGAGAGAAAACTGTTTCATGAGAAAAATGTAGACCATGTAAGTTCCATGTTACATGTTCGACATCCCGGAGAGTTAAGGAGTAGCCGACGCCTTATTTGTGCGATAACATTTTGGTATATGTAAAAAGCAGGAGAATGTGAAAATTTCTACCTTTTGCGAGGAGGAAGAATTGTAGTAAAAAAAAAGAGATGGGAGGAGAAGGTAGAAACTACATGGGGGTCAACTAAATGGCCAGTTGGGTTGAATGGAACGCGTTGATCTTTCAAACATTAGGATGTAGCCCAACGAAAACGTTGACCGTAGAGAAAGCGCTGTCTTGTCCATTTATAGTGTCCACGTATTCGATACATTTCATTCATGTTTTAGCACAAAAGTGTTTTATACTTACGTCCACCACGGATCCAATGACGTATTTCTGTCACGTATATGACGTCGTAAATTATATTATAACAGACTGCCAAGGGAAAACTTAAGTAAAGGTTCTGTCGCGAGGTGTCGAACCAGCCGCTTTTTTCTGCAGTGCGCGGTGTTAACCACTAGGCCACGAAACGTGCGCTGTTAAAAAAAACTAACGGAAAGCAATTTATATACAAAATATACCGTTTGATGGTCCTCAGAGTTCCACAACTTTAGCGCCTTTTCGCCGTCAGCAGCGAGTTGGCGCGAAGTGCTCGCGTTGGGTAAAGCATTGGGAGCTCTCCAGGGGTCGTCGCCTCTCGCGTTGCGATGAGCCCTGCCTTCACGGAGCGTGGGCGCTCCTGCGCGCTCATCAGACTCGTGATTGAAGAGAGCACCAAGGTCACTTCACTCGTTGCTGCGGCCGCATTTACGAGAGAAACCCACTGCTCACGCACGAACAAGTTAGAATTGTGACAGTTGTTCGCACGTGGACTGTATATATTTGTGCGCTCGTTTCGAGCGTCTTTCTGTTCGAATAGCCTGCTCTGAGTGTCGCGCTGTGACAGCGGTTAGTTTGCACTTGTCCTGTCTGCGCTAATTTCGTGCGCACTGCAAGTTTCGAGCTGCTTACCGTTCATCGCGTGATCTTGTTGTTGTTCATCGCGTGATCACGTTCATCGCATGAATTCATTGCTGCAGCCTTCATTCACTCGTCCTTATGACAAAACAATGCACAATAAATGCTGAAGTACCTCCGCGAAAACACGTTTTGCCTCTCGATTCCTAAAAAGAGGGATCAGCTACTAGACTTCGATCAGTTTGTTTCTTATTATAAGGACAATGGGGAGGGTGTGGTAAAAAAGAGAGTGAAAGCTAAGAGAATTGAGGGCACACCAGAAGATTAACTAGACTTACAGATCTTGCTGTCCTGCGCTTAAGGAGGAAAATATAATTATGATGATCAAGACTTTATTTCTCCCAAAAGAGGGGACCGACTCGAAAATTGGTGACTCTGCTTAGGGTGAAATAGGAGTAAAAAGACGAGAAAATTCACAGCTTTTCCCCTAGGGTGAACACCGAAGGCTGTGGCTGGGACTTTTGCACCCATTGGCGCTGTCATGCGCATTGGTTCATGTGACGTCACCATGAGATCATGGTTGCGTCACAGGTTTTGGCAATCTGTGACGTCGTCATGACTGATTTTTCGCATCATTCGTACTCATTGGCCGGCAGAAAAAGTTGAATGCGCTTAGACTTACTCAAGAAAAAGATCTTGCGCTTTGGACTTGCTTACACTGAACAAAATTTAGCCGGACTCGCTCGGACTCATAATTTTTTTTTCGACCGGGCTCAGACTCACAAGAACATTGCTAACTCGGACTAATTCAGACTGACACTCACAGCTCCCTGTCAGGTTGAAGGAGTCTGAATGAGTCGACTCACGAGCGAGTTCTTCGACCTATCCTTGTACCAGAGCCGCAGAACGCTGATGCCGACGGTCCGATTTTGCGTTAAACGAGGCACCTAAGGTCACCGCCCTACAAAAACGTGAGCCTTAATTATTTCCAATAAATATACACAGACAACCATTGCAGTCAACGAGCACTCAAGTCAGCAACCTTTTGGTGTTGGAGTATGGCTTGACAGACCTTCATGGATGTTGAGCTGTGAGTCGGCACCGCACACAGTCCCTTGAAAATGTGAAGGAGTGCAAGGTTCTTGATTAGACTGAACGTTGCGCAGCCTACACGGCTGGCCATTTAAATGTATACAATCTGTAGATTGGCGCACCTGCGGCCAGCACATTTTACCATAGTTGTGTAGGAGTAAGTTCCATGTAACCTAACCTAAGTTTAAATATCGTGGCAGATATTACAAGAACCAGAGACCAGTTTAGGCTGCAGTTTCGGCACATCATTTGTCGGTTACCACATTAAAATTATTGGTGCGCTTTTAAACAACCGGGATTACTCTGTCAGTTACAGGACAATCATCTACATTTGAAATCAGCAATACTTTTCGATTATCAATAAAAAAAAAGTCGCAACTACCTCTTTTGAGCTCTGCTGCCTCTATGATGCAATACATGGCGCACCGCAATGTGTCTTATCTACAGGAATCGCATACAGGCAGAACCTAAATATTTTGTTCAATATCAATTCTATTAAAGGCATGATTAACAAGCTGTTTTGGATTTTACTGACTATACATGATAATGAATTCTCACATTTTTAAAGAGCAATTTAACAGTGCAATATCTCTTACGCTATTCGACTATTCGATGTCATCGCATATAGACAATTTTATGGATGGGTTTCAGTGCCGCGATATTCGACTGCAGCCTTGCTGTTTGGTATTTTATAACAACCATTTACCAGCTAGCCGAAAAGTGCTATGATGGGCGCATACGCCCGAAAACCATTGTGCAAGTTCATTGAATGTTTCATAACCTTACTGATTGACGTGACGATAAAGACAAAAGTACAAAAAGCCCGAGGTGTGGGCGCCCATATTCGTTATCTAGAATGGTCTATGGAAGTCGTTCCCCAGAACCCACCGCGTCACTTTCTTGTTTTGCATAAAGGCACTTCACTCTGAGAAGTTGCGTACGTGGCCCCGCTTCCAAGACGACCTGCTGCCGTACACAGACCGGGCTAAACACACCTGGACCGGCTACTACACAACTAGACCTAACCTCAAAATGATGGCGCGCTACGCTAACGGCTTCCTGCAGGTATTCTCCGATTATATATGTCAAAATTTTTATCTATGTTTTGGAGTGTATGTAGAAATGTTATAGCTCATTAACTTCCTTGACTTTCTCTGATGGTCATATTGGCGCTACAATTGTCTTATCAGTAAGGTGCCTGGATGCGCACGGAGGAGCAGGCATCGAGGCACTCTACTTATTAGAGCATGCGTGCGCACACGCACGCACACTTCAAATACATACTTATAACAAACACAGACAGACAGACAGAAAAATAGATAGATAGATAGATAGATAGATAGATAGATAGATAGATAGATAGATAGATAGATAGATAGATAGATAGATAGATAGATAGATAGATAGATAGATAGATAGATAGATAGATAGATAGATAGATAGATAGATAGATAGATAGATAGATAGATAGATAGATAGATAGATAGATAGATAGATAGATAGATAGATAGATAGATAGATAGATAGATAGATAGATAGATAGATAGATAGATAGATAGATAGATAGATAGATAGATAGATAGATAGATAGATAGATAGATAGATAGATAGATAGATAGATAGATAGATAGATAGATAGATAGATAGATAGATAGATAGATAGATAGATAGATAGATAGATAGATAGATAGACCAAGTAAGTTTTCCACAATTTTCAAATAGCAATTCAAGTAACTAGCAATGACACAAACACATGTTAAAGAAATGTGCCGTACATACAACGTGTGGGTTCGGTATGACAAACAAATTAAGTAAGCTCAAAAACTGTATGCAATAAACTTTAAGTCACGAGAAATATAGTCGCATAACCACAACCTTCCAATCCACACGGTGCAGCATTCGACATCTAGGTTATTATAACAGCAAAGGTTTTACGCTGCTTTGACGCAGGCCTGCAAGCAGCTCTCCGTGCTTGGTGCCCATGAACAAGTCACAAAGGTTCGCAAACTGCGTAAGTACACACGCAAATGTGACCACTAGGTATCATTTTGTCTAAATGGTCGCCATATTGACGAAGCCCTGCACGCAGATTGTAATAAGTATCAGCATCACTCGACAAATATTTCAATGTTTACTAAGCGCCGATGCGGAAAACCTCCTCACTGGCACTGCATGCAAGCAAACGTGGATCTAGCGATATAGTGTGCACTCATAGTGTGGGTTCGTGTGTCTATTGAAAAACTCTTGCAACGTTCTGTGAAGGTGTTGCCTCTCTCTACCACCTGCATAAAAAACTACGCTAAGGATGGTTTCCAGCTTTAGAAATTTTCCATTTCGGGAAATTACCGATTGCTTCTGTCTTCTATATTTGCAGAAGAAGCAGTCGCTCTGATGCAACATCACGACGCAATCACGTAAGTGGACGCATCACCTCGCCACGTAAGATCTGTATTGAACAAGAGTTCTGAAATTGTCATTGAGGAATACTTTTTAATGAAATAAAATTCTCATTATGCCTAAGTCGAGGTTGGCGTCTTAATACCCGGTGTCTCTGTGGCAAAATCGTTATGGCATACTATTTTAATCGCGACGTTAATAGTTCGTCCTCAGGTGGCGAAGCCTTTTACACTTTTTCAAGCTGTTAAAGAGTCCGTAAACTATATTGAGCTCAGAGACGAGAGCACCTTCTTTATCACCTCAACCAAAAGTCCCCCAGGCGTCATTTTCGTCTTGACCTTAATTGATTCTCATAAAGAAGTAAACATTGACAGTCTAGGCACTATCTTGCAGTGTGAACTCCTGCAAGCGAACTGTACACCACGATGTTATTTGTGTATAGTTTTAGTTTCTGTGTGTTTCTTTTTTCTTCAAACCCTAAATTTTTATTTTTAATAACCACTTTTTCACCACGGCATTTCTACAAATGAAGAAGCTCAAAAAATATGAACATCACCCCCTCCACAATAAGCCAGTTAAAAGAAGACGGAAAACAGGAAGAACTGTTGAGCCTATTGGGAATTCACTCTTTGTGGCTGCACGCCATTATTTCTGTTTGTGAGCTCGCAGACACGCGAAGTAATGTGAAATCAGTCATTCTGGCACGATAGTCGTGCGGAGCAAGGCATAATGGGCATGCACTGTATGGCAAAGCAGGGCAAGAGAGAATGTACAAGCGTACTCCTCATGACATCACGGAAAAGGCCTGCTAGCGTCGCGAATTGTGCCGAAAAGAGGGAAAGACGCCAAGAGAGATCACCGCATTCCTCTTGTGTGTTTGCCCAGGTTGGTAAAGGGCCGTCACGTGCTGTCACGCATACTGTGTGAAAGTAAGCTACGAAAATTTCTATTTACCCACTGCGAGGACGAAAAAGTTGCCTTTTCTGGTAAACGCAATATTAAAACCCGCCATGCATCACATACACCTGACATGAAGTGCCATCTCGTTGAGCTTATGTAAAATATTTAGTACCACGCGAAACGTTCAAGTTTTAAGGTTAAAAGTATTTGCTTCAGAATTGACGAAGCTTGCTCGAAACACTGGCCGTCACATGTACTGAAGAGATTTATGAATACATCATTGTTGACGTAAATATGGGGAATAACATCGGCTTTTTCGTTCATAGTGTGGTATTGTCAGCGCAGTGTAATAAAAACTGTGGTCTTTAGAATCATACATCTATGTATATTTTAAATAAAAAGGCGCACTGCCGCAAACTTGCGTAGTATTTACTTTTCTTATTAACAATTTTACAAGTATGAACGGAGCCACCAGATCAAGAATGGTAGACGTTGAGCAGGGATCAAGCTTTCTCCCGGTGGCTGAATTAATTGACATACAGAAGGTCAGGCAGACAAACAGACCATTACTTTCTTGTTGAAGTATTCTAAGAAAAACTATCGTCTTTATAAAGAGGAAGCTTCATAGGTAAGCGAGCAGCCACTTGTAGTTTTAGGTCACCGCTACCTGTGAACAAGGACGATGCAAAATGTTATCCAAGAAATTGGCAACGACACCTGACAATCAATGCTTAAAGAATGCCAAATAAAATTTTACCAGCATAAATGCCCAAACACAGAAGACTATAGATGCATTTATGTCGCTCACCTTTTCGTGAGGGTGCGTTTTCAGCCACAGTAAGGCTAAGACGTCGTGAGCATTCCGCTCCAACAGCTTCATTTCCCCGATTAACTCTCTCTTCCTAGCTGTACGTAGTTTATTCTCTTCATACTATATACTTATCTGTCACATATATCTACAAAAGTCTCTGATATTTTTTTTCATGCGCAGTTTTACATAATTTTAAATCTGTACATAGATTTGTCTGGTTGGGAACAAGACATGCGATAACATTTAGTAAGCACAGATTAATTGCCGCAGAGGTTTTTTTTATCCGTGTTATTTCTAGGCTCTCTTTCTGGGCGACCACACCTTTCGTTTGTTTCTTTTGCTTATTATAAGGGGCACATCCGTCAACCGTGTTGCCAGCGACTACGCGGACAGCCTATCCCGAGGCATCGCCGATTGCGAGGCAAGTGTGTAAGAACATGGCCGATTAGTTTTGCTATATTACACCGCTTTGTGAACAAGGTAGCCATTACCAACTTATTCAGAGCTCCTAATTTAAAGTGGAGCCCATTCCACTGTGTGGCAATTGAAATTCCATCAGCATTATCATATCACAAACGTGCGAACATGTCACGGTACTGTTACGGGAGTGACCCCCCCCCCCCTTTGTGAGTACAAGATGGGACTTTCAGTATGGGTCAACAAACAAATAAAACAAAACACCAGACCAGACGAGAAATACGTTTAGCGTTTCAACTACCTTCCACACAAAATAAAGCTAATCAACAGAGAGCCTTTTAAAAAAATACCACTTTTCATCTGATCGATTGGTACAGGAGGAGGAGGAATAAACTGTATTATAAGAAACCAGCAGGTTTAGGTGGCCGGGCATAGGCCTTCCATGAGGAGACGTCAAGGGCTTGCCTCGACGCCACCAGACATCTTGTTATATTGTCAGATATGTCCGACGTTAGAATCGTGTGCTTTATCTTCTATACGTAACTTTTCCACGCTTGTTTGGCAATATATACAGCAAATTCAAAATAACTTGCTTAATATTCGCACCACTGTAATCGTTCACCTTCAGTAACATTATGCACAAAAGCTTCTGTTTCAAGTACTGTTAGTTTGTGCTATGCTAAAAATGTGGCATCATAATGTGGGCCATAGACTCTGACATTTGTTTGTTGTACTTTTTTGTTATGGAACAAGTAGTCAGTACCACCCTGAAGTCGCCAATGTCTTCTGTATTATTCTTTGAATAGAAAGAATTCAATAGGCATTTGTAACCCCTGGTGATATTAATGTTAAGGCCCAAACGATTTCGTCCTGGTACCACGCTCTGTTTGCAGGAAGTGTTCAGCACAGCCTTGTCCAATCTGGTGATGGGCACTGGACTACTGCCTAGTCGTCGTGGTGCAAAGCGGCCACAGGTGTTCGGATTCTGCCACCGTCTCAACGAAAGTCACTGCCCGTACAGCGAAGAGGAATCTCAGGTGCCGGTGCCAGGCGCTGTGCTTTAAACCAGTGCCAACACGTCATTTTCGGCTGCTTACTATTTTCATATGCATTACTGATTGTTTCGTCATGATCATAGGTCGGCGGACTTACTCATGGGTCAACTCACTCGGACTCAAATCAAGTCGTCAGTCTGAGTCCAAGTGAGTCCGGCTGAAAAAATGTTTTCAGAATGTCAGTCCGAACGAGGGCAGCTCAATAAAAATTTGGTGAGTCTGAGTCCCAGTGTGTTCAAAGAGCAAGATATATTTATTGAGTGAGTCTGAATGAGTTCAACTTTCTATTGCCGACCTGAGGTCATGACACACTGACAGAAAGCGTCACTAGCATCGTAGCGGTTCAAGTGTTTCGAGATCTGTGCTTTCTTAATGACGTTTCCAGTTTAGTTTTCAAGGAAGGTGGCGATGCAGTCACTATTTATTGGCCACTCAATGCTCAAATTATGACGTCACTACAGATACGTTTATTTGTTGAATTCGAAAGGAGGGCAAACAACTCGTTCGCTTGTGTGTGAGAAGTAGCACTGCAGTGGCTACTACCTGGTTTTATTCAATAAATGGAAAAGAATGTGGAAAACTGCGGTTTTCTTGGGTAGATCACGGAAGAAAAGGATTAACACTGTTCACAAAGCGAAAAGAATGAGCGGTCAGTTAGGGTATTTGGGACAATTTGCTTTTTTTCTTGATCATTATCTGCTGCAACGGCTGTTCTTTTTTTTTTCAAAGCTTTTTACGCGATCATAGAGAGTCGCCATACTTTCTGCGAACCCAGTACGCTCAATATTCTTATCGCCCCATTCAGAGCTTTGAATTTCCATCATTATAATCTAAAAAGTGTGTCCCATTTCCAACGATCTTAAAAAATATGAGCATGTTGTAAATTGTCATGTCCTACAACATCTCCATTTAAACGATGAGTCCCTGGTTAATGACTCAAATATTTGACGAGTTTTCTATGATTGCTCCTTTGAATGTCCCTTTAGGTATAACAATTATCTGCCTCGGAGCAGAGTTTGTTCGCTAAGACGACAGGGCCTATCTTTAGCAGAATGTCTATCAATTTATCTAAAAACGGCCTGCATACTTACGCATCGACTGCATGCCTCAAAGTCCTACGCATTACGGCACGAGCTGCAAAATTCTGTTCGCTAAGATTTTATGCCAGGTGAGGGGAAGAAATAGCAAGTGGAGTAATCAATAAGTTTATTTCAAGTATATGCAGCACAAAAGAATTGAAAACGTTCTTACGTTCTTACGGAATCTCAGCAAATTCTTTTGTATGTGGAGCAATATCTCCTAAAGTAAGTTGGAGCAACAGCCTAAACTGTCATTAGCTTCAATAATCGCCTGAAAGTTATCCCAAATTTTGCAAAATAACTTTGATTAATGTTGTCTTATCGCGTCAAGAATAGCCGCATTTAAAGAATCACCGGTAATGTAGAATTTTAGACTCCCGTTCAAAATTGTCCTAAGCCCACAGACTGCTGAATTCAAACCTATAGTCAGTAGACATCTTTCGAGTGGTGCAAGCATTAGAGCATTGAAAAGCACTTCTGCGTGATTGTTTGCACGTACGCTGGCTCGGTCCTCTTAGAAGATTGATGTTCGTTCCTTCGCGATATGCTCTATCAGCACAACTGCGATTATCTTGAGCACCTTCAATACATGTAGCAGAATTGAGCCTGCAATCTCTTGATAAGAGACTTGGCATCATGATGTGACCCTTGACGATGACAATCTCAACATTCTTCATGTGCCTTTGAAATTCTGTGAGGCATAACAGTAGAAACCCCATGAGGAGCTCTGCAAGGACAGCTGACACGTTTAGAAACATTGGCACATCTGAATCACTCTGCCTTGCCACGAAAGCAATGAACATCGTGTACCGTTTCATTTTATGTTCGGGGTTGCGCGTTTCACGCCTTGATAAAAATACTCCAGAAGTTACATGCAATATATTCATGATGCGATCCGCAGAGTAGTCGAAAAATACATCGAAATTTTAACAAGCGTTTGTGCTGCCACGACCGCATTCTCTCCGACACCTGCCACATTACGTACTACAGGCGAATCTTGATGTACTGCGGTGATATGTAGGAACTCGACTGTCAATCATATTTGGAAGGCTTGAGAATGACTACCAATAAATTTCAATTGATGTCATCCAACATGGAGCGCACCGTGGACATCAGGCGATTGATTTTGGTTAAGGCTTGCTGCGTTACTCGCAGTTTACAGTCATCCTGTACAATCCGGCGAGTGTGGACGTGTCGCCGTACATCAGGCTTCCAGTGGACGCCAGCCGCCGCTCCAACTTTACTGTCAAGGCACCTGGTGGCTTCGAAGTTCAATCACAGGTAAAAAAAATCATAATTATTTTTCAAGCTTAAAATATCTCGAGCAAGCGTAACCTGTTTTGTTTGACGTGATTGATAACAGATATCGGTAATTTGAGGGCACTCGTACCGGTATGGCCGACATGATACCCCCCTACCCACACACGAACGTGTACTTGTGAAGACAGTAAGTAAAAAGTGGTCGTTTGAAGCAACGGCCTCTGATCATACCACCAAACCAACTAGTCTTTCACGCCATGTGGAGGTGCGCGCACGCACCTCCACATGGCGTGGTCAAAGTGCGTGTAGATGTTCCCTAGCGGTGTGGCTCACTATCACGCACACTGACTTCGGGATTTGGGTGATTGGTACCTCTTGCGCCTCCACAGTAAGTTCGCATTCAAGTTACATTAGTTAAAAATAGCACGAATGTTCATTCACTCGCTGCACTTGCCGCGTTTACGAAAGCAGCCCACTGGTCACACACGAAGTAAGAATTGTGACAGTTGTTAGTCCGCTTCTCTTCCTGTGCATTCTCATTTCGAGCACGCTTCCTGCTGCTTGAGGTGTGTGCTGCTAATTTCCATCTGCTTGCCGTTCTTCGCGTGACATTGCTGTATGTTACTGCAGCATTCTTTCATTCGCCCTTGTGGCGAAACAATGCACTATAAATGCCCAACTATCTCCGCGAGGACACGTTTAGCTTTCGTGTTATACCACTTCTTAGAAAAAGAGATCAACTACATTTTTTTTGAAAACGTATCATTAAAGTTCTGTGTTTTTTAACGCATTTTTTCTCTTTGCTTCTTCGAGCGAGGGTGTTGCAGTTCCAACGGCAAGTGCGACTGTTTCTTCCGCTGTCTGTGAGCGTGCAGCTTTCACTTGCCTCTACGCTGACATATTGAAAATTATGCAGAATATTTCGCCGCAGAGAATAGATATGACATGTGCACAAAGGTGGACGTGTGCCTCGAACTAATGCGTGTCAGTCATTTCTGCATAACTTAGCTGGCGCGAACTGGAAGTGGCCTCGTACGAGTGACTTACACATTTATGAGGCACAAGGGATGCAGGAACAAATTCCGGTCTTGTTCAATGCATAGTGCACGTAAATTTTGGGAAGAAAAGGGGGGGCTGAACCACCCAACTCTTCCCTCGCTACGCTGCTGTGGAGGGAGCACTCTATTGAAACCATCCGCCAAACCATCCGTCTTGCAAAGGACATGGCGCATGCTGATAGATGTGACGATACTGAGAGCTGAGAATGGTATTGAGAGATAAGCAATGCACTATCAACCACAGTCAGCTGAGAGTTAGCCAACGGTAGGTATATTCACAGACCTCATCCGAACGCAGGCGTTAATTTCGTGTTCGCAGTTAGTACCTCTGTCCCGGCATCCATCATCGTCAGATGTTGAAGCCCTGACGAATGCCACGTCTGTGTTGCTGTTCAAGGCGCGAATCGAACCACTGGGATTCAGTGTGTACAAAGTGGTGGCGTCTGGCCCTCTAACAACCGCGTCACCATCGAAGAGCTTTTTGGAACTTGACAGGCCCGCATCCTTCATCGAAAACAAGGTGAGTCAATGAGGTGAGGAACAAATAGCGCTAGAGACGCGGCACGGCGACAGAGAGGCAGACAACCTGACGCGCGCCTAACGTACGCGTTGAAACATGTCTGTACGTGTCACCTACAAGATCTACGCAGGCCGTCGCTTCAAACGAATCTTCCAGCGCCCACCGCAGCACCCGTGTTCGCACCGTTCAAGCCCTGACTCCACCCACGCGCAACGCTGCAGCCTCGCATCTCATCAGGGTTTTCTTCGGGGAGATGGTGCACATTTTTTCGATATCATAGTGTTCCTCTTCGCAGAAGTGATGAAATTTCGGTAGGGCCCTTGACATGTGCTATGCATGCGCAATCCGTGTACTGTAGCCATTCATATCATTCAAGGTGAGTCTCAAAGTACGTACCGCTTGTTCCGATGGCATGTCTATCAACTCTCTCAGTAAGCCCACCTGATGCATCGTGTCCATTCCTAACAGTGGAATTCCTAGAAATGCCATGCTTTTCCACTAAGGTGTTGTTAAGCCGCTCTACAGCCGTACACAGGTGTACCTAAGAGCACTCGCGATCTAAGCTAGCGTTTAAGCAAGAGAAATATATTAATACCATGCACGCTATGTACTCAATTGTGGGACATGCTGAAAGGAGAGTTCCTGCGATTTTGAATGGGTGCACTTCTGAGCATTCAGGAACTGAGCTGGTAATTAAACAGGAGAAATAACTCTGTTAAAAAGTGTTGAATGACTTTGAGTCTCAGTAACTCTACTATGGCCGAGTGTGTTTAGAAGTATTTACCAATTTAGAGTACTTGGTACTCTGCTATGGGAGGGCAAAAGCTGTTCCTACCCCAATACGTGCCGATGTGTTTAGAATAAATATACGACAATTTAGAGTACGATGTATTTAACTAAGAGAGATCAATAAGCTGTCCCAGGGCACAGGCAAGGTCCATGAGCTACCGAATGAAACCACCCAAACCCGAGACAGCTTTCGATATATTTTTATTCTACTCAACCACCATCATTTCTCAATTCAATAATGCACCTTTTTTGAAACTACTTTGTTCACATACGTGTAAAGTGTGATCTAGATGACGGATCAATAATCACTCCCCTGAAATATTACTTCTTTTAGTGAATTGCATCCCTACGTTTTCTTTGGAGGAACAGTTGCTACCGTTTCTTGCACAAATCTACGAGCTACAACACGAGAACCTCACTCACCTTGCGCGGGTCGTTCGCAGCAGCTCTCCGAACGCAACATTCCTACCGTTCCCAAAGGCACGTCTATTGCGGATGCTTATCTGAATTAGTCTCATATATTTTCATGATTCATTGACTAGAAGTACCAGTGCAAACGAGAGCAAATATCTGTCCCACCTAAACGAAATGTTAATACATCGAAAGAGAGAGAAGGTTCGTAATTATGAATATAAAATTTATCCAACATAAGTTCGCCTACTTGCTAATCTTCGGAAAGAGGAAAGAAGGGTAAAAATGGGCTTTAAAGAATTAGGGCAGAAATTGATGAGCAAAAACCTTGCTTCTTTCGTGTGTGTCTTTTTTTGCTTTTTTTAGGAATTTCGCATATCATTAGTGTCCCGCCAGACACCCAGGATCCAGAGTTACTGGTCAAACATCTTACAGGCAAAGAAACTACCGCGCCTCGTGATCTTGAGCACTTTCTTTTTTCTTCGAATGCGTGGCTTTCTCAGTGTGATCGTGCGCGCACACGTGGACAAGTAGCGGCCTCCCACGGCTCTCTCGGTGACTTGATTTTCCGGTCACAGACGAACAGATGATTTTCCGCTCACAACCAACGGGGCCGACGCCGGCGGCGGGTTTTCTGCGACAGAGCGCTTTAACGCTATCGCGTTAATATATTGCTAATAACAGTATCGTTATAAGTGAGTTCCACAGTATGCACATAAGTCAGCAACAACGTATAAATCTTTGAACGAAAAAGCGTCAGTCTACTATCTATCTATCTATCTATCTATCTATCTATCTATCTATCTATCTATCTATCTATCTATCTATCTATCTATCTGGTATGAGAGGGATAATTGGTCAGCTGCCATCTCGTAATAAGTTCACGTACTACGTGACGCCAAACAGGCAAGAAAGAAATAGTGGTCCACATTCGCCGTAATGGCAACAGGTGGCACTGACTGACGCTCTCATGGCTCCTACGGCTTGGTACGAGCCTACATGAGGCTTTGGATTTCAGGTACAAACAAGGAAAGCTGAACACGTCCGCGATAGAAGCAAGAGACGATTACAGTATTGGTGGCAGAAAAGTATAGATAGAGGACAGAAAAAGTGAGAAAATGACGTCATGCTGCCTTAAGAGGCAGAGAGAGGAAACACTAGTTTATATTTTGCTTTTTTATAATAAGATCAATTTTATCGAAGTAGATAAGGTCATAAGCCAACATAACAAAAAAGATATATTTTCGTGTTTTTTTTTTGCAAGCCTAATGGCACACATGTCAACACCCCGTTATAAAGGGAACGCTCATAGCATCGATCTATCCAACCCTGGCTAAATACACATATACACTCTATAAAGTGGGCGGAGGGACGATCGGCCCTGCAGCTCAGTGGTAGAGCATCCCACGCGTTATTCGAGGGTCGTATGTTATCTCTTCGTCCACTTTTATTTCCTCAAATTTACATAGAAAATTACTTTTAATAACATTTCATATATTTTTCACGGCATTATTGTTTGTTGCTTTTCATTAATATTGGTTTTTTAAAAACAAGCCTTAAGATTACTCAAAAGGAGCGCTAAAAAATTTTTCATGTGGCACTTTTTGCAGCAACATGTTCTGGCGGCCTATAAGCCACAACACACGCCATCACATACTTCAGCGTGCACTGATGAATGAGTACGTTCTTTTTGTTACCAACCAGTTTCGATTAGGGAGAGCTACGAGAACGACAAGCCACGGTGTGCATCTAGGGCGACATCAACATGTGGAAATGGTATACGCAACTGCGACGCGCTTCGAGCATTCTGCATTGTCTTTCGCATGCTTTTGCTCAATTTCATGCAATATAGGCACCCAGAAACTTCATGACTTTCAAGTAGTGTTTTTTTTTTCTATGTGCGAGGCAGCTCATGGCAGGGACTTTGTACGTCCCTCGGTATATGTTGTTGTTAGTGGTTCAGGAGGAAAAGGAAGAAGGCACCTAATTTCTGTCCGCCTACAGGCGACACGGCGCAGTGCCTCCTCGGTATACGCCATCCACACAACCGCTCTTCACGCGCATCCCCCTCCCCCTCCCTACTCTTCTACGCTTTCCTCTTTTCACTCTAGAATTCACGCAAAGACAATATAACCATTCCCCAGTACACACGATCACATTGTAGCCATTGATCGTCGTTCCTCAATACCTCTAGCGCAAGCTTTGAGGCATCAGCAGTTTAGCAGTGCGATAGTCATGGTCACCTGTAGCGTTCACGACAATGGTCATCTACATTAAGCGATGGTCGTCGGCAGCGTTAGTCAGATAGATGTTCTGAATATTAATGACCCTGCTTAGAGTATGTAGACAAGTTTCTGGCGGTTCCATTCACTATTTTCCCGATGCTTCGCATTTACAATCCCGTCATCTCACTTTGGTGGAAGATGAATGGCGTGATTGTTTTTTTTTCTGGAGCAGCTACAACAACAACGTGGCTCTGTGGTAGAACACCTTCTCGTCATGCAGATAGCCTGGGTATGATACTCACTCGAAAGAAATATTTTATTATCATTTATTATCGTTTCCAGATTTTTTGGTCACTCACAACGCTAAGTTTCGCTCACAACCAATGACTAAGATACCGACACAGACACCGTAACTTCTACCAAAACGAGCTTTTTTAACGCATTGCGTTGAAAGCATGTGGCTGACTTCGCTCCCACCTAAGTGAATAGGAGGAGGCTGTCGCCCACTCCATCTGCCACATTCTTCATGCCCCTATGCCTTGGGTTTTTGTTGACATGGTTCGTCCTGTCCACCTCGACGTCGCAGAGGTATCGCATTGATCTGGACCCGGCGTCCGGACTGGTGGCCCGCGTGTTCCTGCTTTCGCGGGAGAAGAGAGGTGCATCGAGCGGCTCTCCTGACTCTACGCCAGTGTCACTTCGTCAGACGTTCGCCTCGTACGACCAGGACCAGGGAGACTTCAGCGTTCCCTTTCCGGGTCACTACGTCTTCAGCGCGCACCGCGAGGCGCGAGCCTTGGGAAACCGCGTCGCCTACCGAGTCGTCAAGGTACGCTATATCATTTAAACTGTCGACGCGCAGTGCCATACATCCTCGCTAATGTAACGCAACTCAACAACTAGAACACGCAACCACACCTGCAGTGCGTGTCCATTGTTACGGTCACTGGTAATAGAAGTGAACGCTGTATGACAGTTAAGAATTTATTAAGGGCACAGTGCTGGACAGCCTACTCTAGCGAAACTATAATGTTACCTGGCTATTATTTTATATATGCATAACTCCTTCCTCTTCCAATTATCATTTTCATTCAATCCTCTTTGTTTTTTGTTCCCTCTTCTCGTGCGCAGGCAAGAAATCTAAAGCGCACCAGCTGCCGCCGACCTCTGTGCTTTCCATTAATATATCTCTGTCTCTCTCTTGGAGGGGACTGGAGTATTAACTGGTGGCGGCTCAAGATCAGTACGATATCCAAATACCAAGCTCTAAGGCACTTCGTTGTACTAACTGAGCTTGCAGATTGAGCACACAAAGAATAGTCAATTTATTATCACTACATAAATACAGCTATATGGTAAGAGTATTATTGAGATTAGGGCTGGTAAGATATTGAAAACACCCGAGTTTTAACCTGGCATAAGTAACTGCGCTGCGCGACAGTGTAGGCTTGTATGAAGAAAAAAAACATCATAGAAAGATAAGAAAGGTCAAAAAATGTGAGAAACAAAACAGGTTGGAAATCGAGCCTTCACACCGAACCGGTGGTAAAGGAGTAAGGCCTCCGGTGTCAGAAGCCATGTGTACAATTTTATTTGCCACCGGTCCCACACCAATTCTAAAGTACAAAAAGGCATCCAGGCGTGCAGCTCCGTGGTGTGGGTACTATTCGTCTCTCCCCACCTTCCAAACTATAATTATTAGCAAATCCTAACATAAAACCAACTCATCTACATCTCTCTCGACCCTTCGCGAGTGCTGCCGGTGATGCACGTACAATGGAGCATGTGGATAGATGCTGGCAAGGTGTCGTGTTTGAAAAAAAAAACTGCACTATAATTTTTACTATATGTACACAGTTTAATTATTCATATTAAATGCATTCTAAATATTTTGAATATCCCATCATAAATCACTTCGATGGAGGCGAAAATGCTGTAGGCCCGTGTGCTCAGATTTGAGTGCACGCTAAAGAACCCCAGATAGTCTAAATTTCCGGAGCCCTCGACTAGGCGTCTCTCATAATCATGGAGGTTTTGGGACGCTAAACCGCGAATATCAATCAATTATAATAGATCTCTACCCTGTGCTTCGCTATTTCCTGTGGTTCTTACTATAATATTTCGAGGATGTAAATGCTTCAGGCTTCACAGGCACACCGACAACCAGAGAAGACAACGGGATGGAGTCATCTTTTATTATCGTCTATGTGCTGTTAGCGCTAAAAAGAATTGGAATGTACGATTAACTACTAAATTGTGCAGCGATAAATTTCTTTAGGCAACGTTCGGTGCACCATGATACAGCTATAGCGATAAGTAATTAACGAACCCTTCTCTCCTACTAACATACAGTGAAGTTCAAATATAGTTATGCCTACCCAGCAGCCTAAGCCCCCTGAACAAACTAGTATGTATGAGGAACACGTTTCTTGCTACGCCTACTGCGCGTGGCCAATATCATCAACAGCGTAGCTGGTCATTTTTCTTTTTTTGATTTCTTTATTTTCTGCAGGGTCCTTTGGTTCAAGAAATTCATCAAATCTTCAACGACTACGTTTCTCAATCTGTTATCCTGCACAAAGATTCGGACTTCATCGAGTTCAGGTGGACAGTAGGGCCTCCGCCGGCAGCGTAAGGAACAAAAACTTGAGTTTGCGGTTTATCCTCTGATGCGATCGAG
Source organism: Rhipicephalus annulatus (assembly GCA_013436015.1). Classification (NCBI taxonomy): domain Eukaryota; kingdom Metazoa; phylum Arthropoda; class Arachnida; order Ixodida; family Ixodidae; genus Rhipicephalus; species Rhipicephalus annulatus. The sequence continues at coordinate 131,585 of WOVY01001030.1, read as the reverse complement.
CCGCTTCTTGGAAAAATTCCAACTTGGGTTGCAACGGGTTCGTCATTTATACGCTAAATGCTTTGATTGCATTCGTGTCTATGATACGTCACGCTGATGTGGCGGCGCTCATGTTACGACGAGGGATTCGAAACGAAGAACGTACGCTATCAGTTTCTCCGGTACCACCGGTGAGAGGGGGGTGCCAGTTAGACACGCCATTGTGAGGCTCAAACAAAATCGCCTATAGATGTGCCAGCCAATTACTCTTGTTCATTTTCGGTATACTAAACAGGAGCCAAGGTTTACCATCAAAAGGTTTACTACGCCATGTATGGCCACTCATCGCACCGCAGTGACCCGGAGCCGCGGGAGCACCAGTGCTTCCGATGTGACGTCACACCGCGTGATCAGCTGCGTAGAGGCATCGCTTAGGGCTTCTCCGCAGCAGTACCACGTGATAGGGCAAACGTAGAGCTTAATAGACACTAGCTTGATCATTTTGTTGCCCTTCCGCTATCCCCAGCGACCATCATGCAAGCTGCAGGCACTGCAGAGAGGGCTAACCAGAACCTGTTTGTCTGCTAGCAGGTGTGCGCTCCCTCCCCTTGCTCCTCGCATGGCACGGAAGGACACTTTGATACGCGGAAAGACGAGCAGACAACAGAGTGCAACAAAGAATGGGCTGCTTATATCCGAGCTTCGCTGCAAATGTCCTCGAAAGACAAGAGTCTTTCGTGCATAAGTTAGCATTTTCAGCGCAGATTAAGAAACACGAGAATCTTTAGAACTACGTTTTTATATATTTTCTAGTAAAAGAACACATCTTTTATTACTTACGCAGTGGCGTTGCGTCTGATGTACGTTTAGTATTTCCTTTTTGATCAACTATATACCTAGTTCATCAAAAAGCAAGTGTGAGTATCAAGGCATTTACCAGTTCAAGATGGCTGGGCCTTCGGCAAGTACTTAAACTTTGGCCGGGTGGCTGAATCGCTTTGTGTGACAGACAGACAGACAGACAGACAGACAGACAGACAGACAGACAGACAGACAGACAGACAGACAGACAGACAGACAGACAGACAGACAGACAGACAGACAGACAGACAGACAGACAGACAGACAGACAGACAGACAGACAGACAGACAGACAGACAGACAGACAGACAGACAGACAGACAGACAGACAGACAGACAGACAGACAGACAGACAGACAGACAGACAGACAGACAGACAGACAGACAGACAGACAGACAGACAGACAGACAGACAGACAGACAGACAGACAGACAGACAGACAGACAGACAGACAGACAGACAGACAGACAGACAGACAGACAGACAGACAGACAGACAGACAGACAGACAGACAGACAGACAGACAGACAGACAGACAGACAGGACAGACAGACAGACAGACAGACAGACAGACAGACAGACAGACAGACAGACAGACAGACAGACAGACAGACAGACAGACAGACAGACAGACAGACAGACAGACAGACAGACAGACAGACAGACAGACAGACAGACAGACAGACAGACAGACAGACAGACAGACAGACAGACAGACAGACAGACAGAACAGACAGACAGACAGACAGACAGACAGACAGACAGACAGATAGATAGATAGATAGATAGATAGATAGATAGATAGATAGATAGATAGATAGATAGATAGATAGATAGATAGATAGATAGATAGATAGATAGATAGATAGATAGATAGATAGATAGATAGATAGATAGATAGATAGATAGACAGACAGACAGACAGACAGACAGACGGACGGACGGACGGACGGATGGACGGACGGACGGATGGAAAGACAGACGGATGGGTGGGCGGACAGGCGGGCGGGTGAGCGGACAGGCGGGCGGACGGACGGACAGGCAGGCAGGCAGGCAAGCAGGCAGACAGACAGATCTACATTCAAGTATTCCAAAAATGCCAATTGTCTATTTAAAAAAAAAGGCGGAAGATTTGTAACTCCACAGGAAATCGCCATAGACTTCTGCAGAACTGCCACGCCACTAGTAAAATTTCGAGTTCTGGGTTGTTTAGGGGATTTTGAACGGCTGATTTACCAGTGCTTGATTGATCACGTTTGCCATGAATAGCTAGCTCATCGACTCTGCGTGCACTTCAGCGCAAGCGACAGGCTGATTCCAGACATCAAGCAGATGTAGCTCGACGGCCGGCAGGCAAAGTTGCAGATGTAACACCGAAGACAATGGAGGCTTTCTTGAGTGATTAAGAAGTGAAAAAAAAAACATATTTCACTCGAAATTGCTACTTCTGAAAGTGTTGACCCTCACCCAGCTTTTGAAACGTTCCCAACGATTTAGTAACAATGAACTGAAGTGTGGATGCATGAAGCAAGAGTTCAATTAAATATTCTCAGTGGTACTTGTTGCTTAATTGAGATGTTTCGAATTGAACATAAATTCATCCAAATTATCAAAGATGGTTTAAAAGAATGCGTTGCTGGACTAGTTGGTTTATATTCTTTAAAATCTACTGTGTCAAAGATGATTGTACTTTACGTAGGTAGCCATCCAAAAGTCATTAAGCGCCGCTATATAATGACACTTCGAGAAAAGAGCAATCACCATAAGATGCATTTCCGCTTTCAGCAAATATGGCACGGATATTGGACAAGACGTGGTCGTGCGGTACGAGAGTGACCTGGACACTGATGGTTTCTACACAGACGGCAACGGCTGGAGAAACATGCGCAGGGTGTAAGTCTATCCCTGAATGGCTTTAGTTGGGCGTTCGCAAACTTTTTGTAGATGCAGCTGTTCATTGGACATAGCTGGCGGGCTCAGTCTACAGAGATGCTGCGGACGCCAATATAAATCTGTGTATTGCCGCCATGGTAACAGTGTAGCTCTTTTGAAAGCTAATCTTACGCTATGACCCCTTGTCCGCGCATGTACGCCAGTTCGAAAGGTGATGACGTTGCTTGGTATACTTACGTAAGCGAAGTCGGTCAATATCCAAACGTGTTCGCTACGCTGCACACGTGACGTTGCTGTGTCCTTGCGCACGCCATAACAGGTAGTATTAATAGCATGTCTCCCTATCAACGTTCTATACCCATATATGCAAAGGAAGTAAAGCCGGGCTGAACTGAAGTATGCAATGAAAGCTCACATGCTATTTACCGATCCGCCGGTGAGATTAGCAGCTGCTTCCGCGCACCTAAAGTAGATTCATCTGGTGGTCCTTCCGGCAAGCTGAAGGTCTAATAGCTAGAGATGCCACTCATATGAAAGATAGAGAGGGTACCCTTAGTTGGTGCACTTCAGCCAAAATGCAATGCAAGAAAGTACAGTAATTAATGATGGCGAGGCTTTTGTTCCTACGTAGTGTTCCCACAATGCGTGGAAACGTGGTCGCGCTTACTTGTATCTCCTGCAGTGTCACCTTGCAGGAGGACAAGCTTGCTATTCCATCCAATTACTATCCGGTTGTGTCATGGATATACGTTGAGGTGAGCTGTGCTTCCTGTACTTTGTTTCTGTCCTCTTATCTCTCTTTTTTTTTCTTCCCTCGTCTGTTTTTTTTTCTTATATGCCTTCTCTTCCCGGAAAAGCAGGCAGGCGTTGTGCCCCTATAGGTGACAGTTGTCAGCGTGTTCTCTCTCTATTTTCTCTGCTTCTGTGTTTTGTGTGTATACAAATAAAATACCTCTATATTCAGTGAATGTAATAACTTTGGCAACATCCTGGAACAAGCGCACTCAATGAATTGGGCGAATATTTTGAATGAGGGGAATCGGTAAATAAAGTAGTCAACGTACCACCATGGGGGTGAAAGAATGCATGCGACAGCAACAAACAAGCATGTTATGCTAAGTAAGGCAATATTCTTCAGCCTCCGACCTGGCCTGCGAAATTCAACAAACCACTGGCGTGAAGAAACTTGGCCTCTGAAGTAAGCAGAGAGAGACGTGCTTTTGTTCCAATGAATGAGAACATCACAATTACAGCCAGCCACAAAAGTTAATGGACCACCCGGGTACGTTTCAAGCTACCGATGCGCCACCTAGCGTCGAATGCAGCGTTGTCATGAACGGGTCTTCCTGATACTCTCTTGTATATCAATTTTCTGCGGTCATAAGGCACACCGTTAGATCATCGTTTTCAAGCTAAGCATTTATCTACGGTGCGAGGGGCACACTTCTACTTTGATAACAGAATCAAAGCAATCGTTGCGCGCTCCAAATGACGTGCCCTTGGGTTGCTACCACTGTGTGAGAAAGATCGCAGCGGATAACTGGCCGCCAAACGATGCGTCGCTTTACAGAGCGAAGGTGGAAAGTATTCGTGTTCAGTAAGAAAATAGACAGGCCGTCGATTAAGCAATGGATGCGTTTTGGGCATGGCACTGCTGCCGATCGCCGCTAACACAAGACAAGATGAGAGGGCCACTACTGCTCCACTACTGTAACAGAGCGGAAATGTCATGACGAGGCTCGCGGTGACGCGCTCGCGTGGTCTGTGAGCTTTTGTGGTTGACTGTACAAAGGTATGAGCCGCCTCCTGAACACAGTTAAGATAGGGCGAGCGTTATCGCACGTATTCGCTTAATTTAGGGGCGAAGCTCTTTATAACGACACCCGTTTGTCCCTCGTGGCCATTGTAGTGTGTAACAAGTATAACATTTTGACCTCCAAGATGGTGCCGGTGAGAGATTTCTTCTGTGCGTTGTTGAACAATGAAAGATAGTGCTCAACGTGCATGCCAATGGCTTCCAAGGGAGAATGAAAGACAGGAGCATTTGGCTTTTAGTTAACGAGCACGCTGCAATCCCCACTATCATCCATTGACATGTACATTGAGCACTATCTTACAAGAAAGGGTTGCTACGTTATACTCACTGGGTGTAACCTTCTTAATTTTAGAAAGGTTTAGCGAGCTTTGAGCCTCAGTGCCATGAATACAATGAACTAGTATATATCATGAATGAACTCGAGGTGGTTAAAGGTGGGAAGTAGACCCGAAGCGCAAGCCGTAAGATAGTAAAAGCCGAATTCTCCTGTCTCTCATTTCCCCTTAGCAGCCATTGGCATGTACATTGAGCACTAATTGACAGGAAAAGGTTGCTACGTTATTCTCGCTGGGCTTAACCTCCTTGGTTTTAGAAAGGTTTAGCGAGCATTAGGTCGCAGTGCCATGAATACAATGAACTAGTATATACCATGAACTCGACGTGGTTAAAGGTGGGAAGTAGACCCGACGCGCAAGCCGTAAGAAAGTGTGCGTGTGCCACCTCTCGTTTAGTCCTTGGAATGTCCGCTGGATGGCGGTGCTTCTATATGGGGAATATATGATGAAAATATGTGAGATGGTGGTACTTGGAGTGTTGAATAGGTGGACGAACGGACACACAGACAGATGCATGGATGGACGCATGCACGAACGCAGGGACGTACGCACGCACGGACGGGTGGATGGATGGTCACACAGACGGACGCATGGATGGACGGAAGCAAGAACGAATGGACGGACGAATGCTTCGCCCCACTCTCCATCATTCACTCCATGGATATGCTGCCATTTTTAGATGCGGAAGCATCTTATACTCGCGCCTTATAGTGCGCCATCCGCGCCGTCCGCACCGCTTCTCGAACATTCGACAGCTGACGCGCGCGCATACGCCGTCGCGCCGTCGCCCACCATCTGTGCCGCGCACGCTTCTCCTTCGAGAACATTCGACAGCTGACAGCGCATGCGCCGTCGCCATCTGTGCCGCGCGCGCGCTTCTCCTTCGAGAACATTCAACAGCTGACAGTGCATGCGCCGTCGCGCTGTATATATACTCAAGGTCGGCGCTCGCTCGCTCAGTTACCACTCGTCCGTTGGTTTGTACGGCGCGTCGACGTCCAAGGTCGCGGTGAAATGAATTCCAACGAATCCACAAACACAATGATCGACGTCCCTTCGACCAGCGCCGCCCTTTCGCATACGTGTGTACGTGTTCACTCATTTAACACTCCTCCTACAACCACGTTAACCAATTTAGCCATCGACCCAAGTAAGTCACAATTTAACACCCCATTTCACAACCACGTTAACCAATTTAGCCATCGACCCAAGTAAGTCGCACTTTAACACCCCGTTAACCAATTATATTCTCCGCATCCTCCTCAGTGTTCCCCCGAGGGAAGCTGCGGGCAATTTTTTTTTTGCTGTAGTCACGCAGCACCCCACTCCCCAGGCGTACCGCGCTGTAGAGCACGGTCCACACATATTTTTTTTCACATAGGCTGTCCTCACATGCTTCCGCTCACACACAGTACAGGATTGGCGGGACGATGTTATCTCGCTTTTATTCTGTGCGTAACCCAAGAGCGTAACTTCACGGTTACAGCTATTGGCACTTTTGCTGTTTACAAACAAAGGTGCTGGACGGCTTCCGGTTTAGTGCGCCAGCGTAGCCTAGGAGCATTGGCGGGGAACGAATGCTTTAGCGAGTAGTTTACTCATTAAGAACTGCTTTTTCCCCTTTGTATGACCAGATATTTCAAGTACATTATCTTCTAAGCTGCACACAATATTATGGGAGTAAGTCGTCAACTTCAAGCGTCTTTCCATTACCGGAAAGCGTAAAAAAAGCTTTTTTTCCTCTGGCAAAACTGTATAAAGCAAGTTTTCCGCTTCAGCGTTAGAGTGATAATTGAAGTAACCAGATGTTTCTTGGGAAGCAACACGTGCTGTTGGTATTGCTATGTTACCACCTACTGAAAACGTCCATAGCAAAAATGCGCTTGAAGTGCCCACATAATTTCTGTCGTAATAACAAATCACTAACTTACTAACTGTCACACGACTCACCTCTGTTCTTGACCGCAGGACACCAGCCGCGACCTGACCATGGCCGTATTTCCCGACCGTCCGCAAGGGGGCAGTAGCCTGAAAAAAGGACACATTGAGCTTATGGTTTGTTTCAATAATCTAATGGTGAACGTACTACAGCTAACCGCACAAGTAAATAAATCTTTCCTTTTAACAAACTGAACCGGGCACGACACGCAGGACTTTGCCTCTACACTGTAAGAAAAGATCGAGTGAAAAGGGTGTGCTTTTGTCCTACAACAATGGTAATTCACGTAGAGGCACATCGGTGGACGAATTCGGAAGTCTTCAAGCGTCCGAACTGTGAATTTTTGGGGACGGCTTTAAGCTCTCCCATAGTAGAGTACCTGGTACTGTAAATCGTTACCCACTTTTTCTAAACCCCCCCTCCCAGATCCTTACTGCAATCACGTGCAATCACGTAGATCCTTACGTGTAATCACGTGCAATCACGTAGATCTTTATCAGTTCTGGTGCTGAGGCCCACGGACGGTTTTAAGCTCTCCCATAGTAGAGTACAAAGTGCTCTAAATCGTTAACCACTTTTTCTAACACACAATGTTCTTACCCCTGGTGGTGCGGGAGGCCTAAGGGACGGATTTGAGCTTTCCCATAGTAGAGGACCGGGTACTCTAAATCGATAACCACTTTTTCTAAACACACAAATGTTCTAGTGTGGCATTGAGCAGAAATAGACTTTAAATGGTACAAAAGGGCATCCTTTTAATGCGCTATTTCTCTACTCTAGGCTCAGACTTACCCTCATCATCATTTTTGAGGCAGCAGCTGTGGCAAGTGGTTCTTGGATCCCATTCTGATTGCTTCCTACTTGCTCTGCAGCTATCTGGATACAGCTATCTTCAGGGCACGTGTGCGGCTCATCAACTGTCAAGTCCAGTGGCCCGTGAATCGCCTACATCCACGACGTCATCACCCGAAAGAGGGCGCCTACTACCGTGACGTCACAAGGATAAATAACGACGCTTCCCGTGGAAGTGCATCACTTTTGAGGCAGCAGCTGTGGCAAGTGGTTCTTGGATACCATTCTGATTGATTCCTACTTGCTCTGCAGCTATCTGGATACAGCTATCTTCAGGGCACGTGTGCGGCTCATCAACTGTCAAGTCCAGTGGCCCGTGAATGGCCTACATTCACGACGTCATCACCCGAAAGAGGGCGCCTACTACCGTGACGTCACAAGGATAAATAACGACGCTTCCCGTGGAAGTGCATCACTTTTGAGGCAGCAGCTGTGGCAAGTGGTTCTTGGATCCCATTCTGATTGCTTCCTACTTGCTCTGCAGGTTGGTGTCCTTGTTTTCTGCTCACGTTAGTGTGTTCTCTTTTACCGCAGCTGCTGCCTCCCAGTGCGTTTATCTTAGTTTGTGTATTTGCTATTGTTTGTGTATTTGCTGTCATGCCATCCAACGCTGAATTAGCCAAAAAAATTTAAGCACTTGAGTCTTTGGTTCGCTCTAGTCTTGATACCCTTGCAAATGAACTAACAGCTAAAATTAAAGAAAAGCTAGCACAGAAAGGTCTCGGGGAACATGCGTCCCTCAGTGATAGTGTTCAGTTTTTGTGTGACAGTTTCGACTCTATCAAAACAAAGCAGAATGAATTGAAACTAGCTAACAAGGAACTAGTTGCACAAAATGAGGCACTGACTAGAAGAGTTGCGGAGTTAGAGCAATACTCGAGGCTCAATAATGTTGAAATCAAGGGCGTTCCGGTCACTCAGGGTGAGGACTGTGCAGCCATTGTGATGCAGATTGGCGAAGCTATTCAGTGTCCTGTCACGCCCAGCGACTTTGACACAGTTCATCGCGTTTCAACGAAATCAGATGAAAAGAACATTGTGGCACGGTTCTGCTGCCGTGAAAAGAAAAACGACTTTGTTCGTAAAGCGCGTAAGACCCGTCCGAACACTTCTGATGTTGGCTTCTCCGGTAGTTCAAGTAAGGCAATCTATGCCAATGACCACCTGTCTCCAGATAACAAAAGATTGTTTGCTAAGGCCCTAACTCTAAAGAAAGCACACAAATGGCAATTTCTGTGGACAGACAATTGCCAGATCAAGGCGCGGAAGTCTGGTGATGGCAGAGTATATCGCATTATCAAAGACAGTGATCTTAGCATCTTTTCATAGCCACTGAGTCCTACGCCCATTTTTGTGCTGAACACTCGTTCACTTTCATCTTATCATCATGGCTTTGCTATCCCCTGATGAGGCTACACATATGCTAAATGATAGTAATCGCTCCTTGGTTCATTTCAACGCGCGTAGCCTCCGCAAAAATTCGGGTAATATTTATAACTTTATATATTCACTCGCGCATTCTTTCTCCATCATTTGCATCTCTGAAACATGGCTCTGCACTTATGACGTCAATCTGTTCGGCCCGTCATCGTACGTAGCTGAGTACTGTCACCGTTGTTCAGACAGCTATGGCGGCTCAGCAATATTTATCGCCCCAGATCTGTCCTACACCCGCCGACAAGATCTTTCCTTAGGCATCTCGCATTGCGAATCCGTGTGGATTGAATTAGATCGTTCTTTTTTAAACGATAATAACAACGTTATTCTGGGGTGTATTTACCGTTCCCCTTCTTGGAATATGAGGGATTTCATTTCTCGCCTGGATACCATTCTGCATCAGTTATCATCTGAAGGCAAGCGCGTTGTGCTAGTTGGAAACATCAACATCAACTTGCTTAACACAGACAATCATGCATGCAGAGAATATAATGACTGCTTCAGTGGATACGGTTTTGAGTCTCTCATTTCATCTCCTACTAGATGTCCTATTTCTGGTGCTGTTTCATTGCTTGATCATGCCATCTGTAATTTCTCTCCCTCTGCAGGAGTAATTGATGTGAACATCACTGATCATTATCCCATATTTCTTGCTTTCAACGTCATGAAGCCATTTGATCAACCCACGCGTGTTACTTCCGTACTGGACCAGGAATTGTTTTTCAATGCCATTATTAAAACTGATTGGTCCAGTGTTACGTCCTTATGCAATGTAGACCAGGCATTCAACAAGTTTTCTTCCCTTTTCCTTAAAGCCGTAGAAGAATGTACTAAAACAGTCAAATGTAAAAAGAGGTACAAATATCCTAAGAACCCATGGTTATCTGAGCGACTGCTAAAATGTATGCGTAAAAAAGATAACCTGTACAGAAAAGTCAAGAAACAACCATTTAACACTGCTTTAGCTGCACGCTATAAAAAATACTCGAATGTTCTTTCGTGTCTCTTGAAAAATGCCAAGAAAAAATATTATGATGACCAAATATCTAGTGAAAAAAAACAACTCTAAAAGACAATGGCAACTATTAAACGATTTTCTAAATCGATCAATGCATAGTTCACCTTTGCAGACAGTAATATATAAAGGCGTTACACATGATAACCCTGAAAGTGTTGCTGATGATTTAGTAATTATTTTTTCGAAATTTTTAGTGAAAAACATAGCAGTTCTTGCTGTAATCTGCGGCGTTGTAATCATTCTTTTTTTTTTTTTCCCCGTGAGCCCTGATGATGTTTCTACAGCAATCAAAAGTCTCAAAGAAACCGGCCCTGGTATAGATAAAATCTCAGCACGACACTTAAAACTTGCAGTAGACATTATTTCTGAACCACTTTCCATAATTATAAACCTTGCGTTCAAGCATGGCAGTTTCCCTACTTCTCTAAAAATAGCTAAAGTGCTTCCGATCTTTAAAAATGGTGACAAGCAATCTATTTCTAACTATCGCCCCATCTCTATTCTTTCTTCCCTGAGCAAAGTCATCGAAAAACTGTTAATAACTCGGCTAAACAAGTACCTTAATAAATTTAATATACTGAAGCCCTGTCAATTTGGCTTTCGCGCTGGAAGTTCTACTAACCTTGCTATTCTTTCCCTATCTGACTTCATCAAACACTCTATAGACACAGGATTTGTAGTAGGGTCAGTTTTTTTAGACTTCACAAAGGCATTCGATACCATCAATCATCTCATTTTATCCAAGAAACTCGAATCATACGGTATTACAGGTCCATCCCTCAAATTTTTAAACAGTTACCTCCTTAACCGAAAGCATACTGTTTACATATCGGGCTCATTTTCTTCTACTAAAACAATAAGTCAAGGGGTTCCTCAAGGGTCATTACTGGGTCCGTTACTTTTTTTACTTTACATTAATGGCCTTCCTGACATTATACACATGGCTCACTGCGTTTTATATGCTGATGATACTACCATTTCCATTGCTGATAGATGTATTGACAATGTCACTAATAAATTAAATGCTGTACTTTGTAGTGTGTCAAAATGGTGCCAGGAAAATTTCTTAATCATTAATCCAAAGAAATCTAAGTTTATGGTTTTTAGATCAGCTCAACGCAAGTTAACTTCCTCACCACAGCTCACAGTTGACTCTCATTTGATCAATATCAGCAACAGTGTATCTTTTCTTGGCGTTCACCTCGACTCTAACCTTAACTTCGCTCTCCATATTGCTCACATTAGAAAAACGGCAGCATTCGGCATTCGCGCATTACTCAAAGCTCGCTCATATTTTTCTCATAAAGCACTCCTTTCACTTTACTTCGCATTCATTCATTCTCATATCACTTATGGCATCGCATCATGGGGGAATACTTACCAGTGTCATCTTTCATCCGTACAACATATACAAAATCGAGCTATTCGCGCTATTTTTACTGCTCTCGCGACAGTAGCGCCGCTCCCCTTCTCCAATGCAATAAAATCTTAACTGTTAACTATCTATTCAGGTTTAATTTAATTATGTTTTTGCATAAACAAATAAGAAATCAACTTTCTACTAATTTAATTGATCCTAAAATGTTAGTTAATACTAACACAACCAGGTTCGCGGCTAATAATAACTTTTTACTTCCTAAGGTTCGTACTAACTATGGTAAATCATCTTCTCTCTTCTGTACCATCACCATATGGAATAATTTGCCAACTTCGCTAAAATGCAAGGTTTCTTTATTTTCATTTAAAAACTCATTAAAAGAGTATCTGTTAAATAGTTGATCTATCATCTTGTTTGTGTTGTTTTGTGCTGTATTATTTGTTTTTTGATTCCATGCCTTTTTGTTTTCATTCTGCTTTATATATTTTTGCTTCCACGATTCTAACAGCTGCTTGTGCTTTTATTATTTGTAATGATCACCGAGGGTCCCGTTGCAGTCTTGTACTTTGGGACCCTCTTCTGTATATTTTACTCCCTGTAACATGCTTTATGACATGATAATAAACTGATTGATTGATTGATTGAAAGGGTATTTCCTTGAACCATAGGAATCTCAGTGCGTCTCGGTCTTCCATTTTTACGCTAACCTGGAAGAAGGCTTTCTCTGTGTCGGCTGTCAGAGCAACACGGTTGAGGTGAAAGTGTATGAGAAGAGTAATCAAGTCGGCTAGTAGCTTTGGTCTCTCATCGAGATGCTCATTGAGGAATGAGGAATCAGAATCGTGACAGGATGCGTCAAAAACTACTTTTACCCGAGTTGTCGTGGCCTCGATTTGCACAACTGCGTGATACGGCATGTAGTAAATCCGTGATTAATTGCTCCGCAGCTTGATCAGGTATTCTCTTGGCATTCCCCATCTTCATATAGTTTCTGATGGGGCGTGCCGAGAGACTACTTGAGTAAAAATGAAAGACACGCACTGACATTTCTATGGTTCAAGAAAATACCCTCTTAGATAAAATCTGAGCCTGAAGTAGAGAAATGGCACACGACAAGGGTACCCTTTGGTACCGTATCAAGTATAATTCTGCTCAGTGCCACACTAGAACACCACTTGAAGGCAGTGAAAGGTGCTACCGAAGACACGACCAAGGGGCTTGCTGCATCATTCTGTGTTGATGATGTTCTTATCGGAGCCGAAAACGAGGATTCATCAAAAAAAAATACACGGAGACGCAAACGCTATTATGAAACAAGCGGGAAGGCGTTTGAGTAAATGTTTATCGAATCCCACTCTGCTAAGAGGTGTCATTAGTTGAGCTGAAGGAGATAGCACAAGCGCAGGAGCTGTCAATATGTAGGGGCTCCTGTGAGATCCTCTGACAGACAATGACAACAGTAGCGGCAAAATTATCGTTAAGCTTCCTGGAGAAAGGTCAAAGGCCTTGTAAGAGATATGTGCCGCAAATAGTGTCAAAGATATTCAATCCGCTGGGAATGGTTGCACCTTTCGGCAATTGGGCCAAAATATAAGAAGCTGTTCGGTTAAACTTCCGACAGGCTCGGTGATATGACGACCTGTCCAGCTCCTGTACCCGATGGAACTGTCTTCGCTGTAATGAACTCAAAGTGCGTGGCTTTGCGGTGGGTGGAGGGCATTGATTATTTACCTTTCGTTGATAAGAAGAACAAGAAAAAGCCATCGTAAAAAATGCGTGAGCTCTCAAAGAAGAGAAGGAAGAAATAATCCGCCTTGGACTGTGTTCGAACTTCTTTGCGTAAATAATGTAAACAGAATCTTGTTCATTCCACTGCCATGACCAATTACTTCACATTCTTGTTCAGTTCATTAGACAGACTTGGGCGTCCGCAGCAGCCGTACAGATGCTGCCTCCCATTGCAAATTGCTGGCAAGCTCCCTCCCTACGGCTGCTGCGGATGCACAACTAAATCTGTATCTTCATACTAAATACGTGCTAAAGTTAGGCCCCCGGTAAGGCTTTAGGCTCTTTCATAGTAGAATACCTTATACTCTGAATCGTTAACCACATTTTTGAACGCACTTTCTTAATTTCGCTCGGTACATTCCTGTTCGGAACGATATGCGCGTTATCAGCATTTTTATAAGAAAGGAGCCAGCATCGAGTTTTCCAGAAAGAAAGCACAGGCAAGCCGGGTGGTGATTATTGTAGTAGGACAAAAATCGACCCATTTTACTTTGTCCTTTTTCAGAGTGTAACATACAAGCTTCCTATTCTGTCATGACGGCATGCACAAACAGGTATTTTACTCTCAAGGTATTCAGGATTTCTTGATGTAGAGACGCCCTAGTAGAGTACCAATTAAGTGCTGTAAATCGTTTAACACTTTTAAAGACGATAGTCTTTCTTGGGGACCTTCGACAGAAAAATTTTGGTTTGTCTGTACATTTGTCTGTTCGTCCGCCTTTAACGATACCTTAAACGGCCAACCTTATTCGCAGCGCCCACCAATATTGCTCAGGATTCAGCGTTCATACTTCTGCGATTGTCACATACAAAGCAATCGTTGCGCATATCTGAGGTACCACAACAACACGTCGATGTTTTGTATGTGTGCCTTTGCACTAGAAAATGCACACACAAGTAATTCTAACCATCATAGTGTTAAACACACTGTGCTGACAGTGCAACGCGATGCTCAAAAAGGCAGGTGTTACCAACGCTTTGCTAAAAGACACGGTGGTGGCACCTGTCCGCCGCTTGGCGCTCTACACTTTATCGCCTCCGAGAATGGCAGGTATCTATCTCCGCAGGCGCGCAGGCCTTCCTTCGTTTTCGAAGATAACTGCCAGATGGCGCACGTGTTTAACGCGCCTCAATGCGCTCGTTCGCCTCCGCTGCACGCTCGAGGCACTCTAACGCAGCGCTTCCAGAATACCATTCACCAATTTTTTTGCGAAGAGCATCAAATAAATGTTTTGTTCACTCTCTCTCCGGACGAAAGACTGTCGTCTTTCGGCGAGATTTGCAGTGTAACATGCAGATCCGGGGTCAATTTTTTCTAAGCACAGTGTTTGTAAGTATCATTAGCATCTGTAGTCCACATCATCCAAAATACAAGAGACAACATGAAAGTTTTGGTGACACAGTGACGTTGGAGCCTCGAGATATCAGCACGGTATTGAAAGCGACCGAAATACCGTCAATTGTTTTATAGTTGAATTATGATACATAAACCAATATTCGGTACATAAACCGGCATATATTATGTGAAACATTTCATATATTTCAATCCAATATTTGAAAATATTCTCATGAATATATATCGCCTTTATACGACAGCTCCATTTCGTACTGCTCTACCGTACAAGTCGTTCGTTCATGCTTTCTGACGTGAGCCCCCTTGTTCTCTCGGCCCGTGCAGCTGAATCGCTGGCACACGACAAACGACGAACTGGGGAACCCTGAGAGCACGTGGGAACCGACAATGACGCAGCAGAACTTCGTGGCGAGCGGAACTCACCGCGTCTTCCTGGGATCGGACGCGGAGGCACAGCGACTGCTTCGACTGCAGGCGCTGCAGCTAGTCTACCGACCACTTCTAGCTTTCGCCCCTACACAGTGGAGGCCCAGAAGAGAGACGGTACCCGGCTGTGTTACTTCCTTCGCGCGTGCTATCGGTCTACTTTCGCTAAGACATCTGGGGGCCGCCATTTTGGGCTGTGCTGCTGTTCTTTTTTTTGTTTTGTTTTGTGTATTGCGACGCCAATTATTAAGGCTATGAAACATCCTATGCACCAACACAACCATTTTCATGCTTTTACATCTACCGCAACACGCTTCGTTTATTTGTTGAAAATTAAAAAAAAACTAAGGTTAACAGTCTAATATTCGGCCCCCAAACCAATTCATACACTAGCCTATCTAGTTGTCTCGGCGGGAGTTTCTGCCATGTTGAAGGCTAAGCGCACTCCAAATATGTGCATGTGTAGCGTACGTATAAACGCAAGGCGGCTGAAAAGATTGGCATTGCCAACATGTTTTCGTCTGCCGCGCTGCACAAATCCAACAAATTATTTCAACTATTTTGAAACTCCCTATTATTGTGTTTAAAACTTCCTATTATTATTGGGAAGCTAACAAGAAAGTTTGCAAGAAATTAAGCTCCACGTTATTAGACTTCCTTGCGGCCGACGAGAGGCACCAGGTAAATCAATTTCGCCGGCTTTTGCTTAGGACTAACGCCGTACTCACGTTCTCTGTTATTGATAGAGGCGGTATGTGACCGCATCGGCGCTCTTCGGACAACGATGCTTCTCGCTATGCCGGAGTGAGGGAGTCCTCGCGACGTCTGCTTTGAGGCAAAGACAAGCCTGTTTTGTGTGCAATACTCGCACATGCCTGGACTGCTATTGGGGTCAATACATTTTTATAACATAGCAATAACGATCACATGTTAGGAAGGCAGCACGCACGCGTCATTGATGCTATGCAAATGGACCGATCGTCCGGGAGGGTGTACTGCCTAGCTTTTTTCCAGTGTCAAGTTGAGCAAGTAAGCGTTTGTATTGCGCGTGCGTTGCTTGTCTATGCATACTCTCCGAACATGTTGTGCTCTATCACTAGAAGATGCTGCCCATCTGTCCTGGCCCTGCTCACCCCTCCCTTTGTTTTATGTCACGCCATGAGAAGAGGACACACCAGGTTCTCCCTAAAAGGGATTGGATCCTTCGGGGAAATTCCCCATCCTACCCCGACTGCGATGAAGTGTCAATGTATGTTTCAAGCCTGTGCCACTTTCGTATCAAATTGAAAAAAAAAGAATATTGTTCCAGGAAATGGGTTACGCGCTAGCACGTTCCTTCCTGCGTAAGTGGCGGTGTAAAAAACAGTGGCCGCTCTACTTTACACTCCCTCAGAAATCACGTGATGGCGTCTGGGAACAAGATTCTGCAGGATGAACGCACGTGCATCCGCGTGGCGTGGCGCCCTCTAGCAAGAGTTCAGGACGAGTAACAGCAACTACAGTGAATTCATGGTGCAAGGACGCGTTAACATCGGGCAAGGCGCCCGTGATGAACACAAATTGATGTGGACTCATGCGCTGCCGCTTGCTACTCATGGTTCCATTTAGTGGGAAAGGGTGCAATTTTAAGGGCGAAGCTCCCAAGAGTGTGAGACTTTCCCTCATGCGTAGTAGTAATATGTATGTAGTTACCTCTAGTGTATAAATTTCCCACTATATAATGTTTTGTGTATATGTCCTTGGAAAAAATATCACTAGATGGCGTTAGTGGTATTCGTATGGTTGACAATTAAAGGGTATAGATGGCACTATTAAGAAAATCAAAGCATATGCACGGAGTGAATGATTGTAGGTAGAGATAAGCGTCCGTTAGTCCGTACGATGCGTCCTCTAGTGTGATCGGAGCAGATAGAAAGACAGACGAATGGAAGCACGAACGCACGCTTCACCCCACTCATCATCATTCGCTTCGTGGATATGCTGCAAAATTTTTTCTTTGCCTCCTACGCTATCATTCGTAGACGTGTATTGTCTTTCTGACAACGTATCTCTTAGATTCACGTATACAATATCAGTTGAACTCATCAGTATCTCGCACATGACGGCTGCAGGTTGTTATCTGAGCTTGTGCAGTCGTAAATATGCAAAATACAGTGAAATCAGTCGATCGCGCATGATAGTGCGCGTTGACAAAGAAAAAATAACCGTGGTAGGCTGCATGACGAAACAATGTAACACACTATTCACTACTGATATTACGCATGTATAGACCAAGAAAGACTTGTATAGACTGATCGTGAGTACATACCACGACGACGCCACGTGGATGAACGTTCATTCGTCCCGAAGTGAGCCATAAAGGTGAGAAACGCCAAGAGAGATATAGCAATAGTTGGTGAAGTAAAACGTGCCAAAACCACAACAGGACCATTAGAGACTATTCATTGAAGGACTCCTGAAGTTTCGGCCACCCAGAGTTCTTTAAATCGCCCCTAAATATAAATTCACGGAGCTTGAGCATGTTCACTTCCGTTGGCCAAGAGTAAGAAGCACGCTTGCTCTTTTTTTTTGTATTAGCAGAGGCTGAATATAGGCCCTTTGACGAAGCTTCAACCGCTTCATCATTTTTCTTCTTAACAGTTCTCCGGGCTCCGATCAGTGCTGCCCAGCACGGTGCATCTGCTAACGCTAGAAGCACTGTCGCGGACCAGAGTTCTGCTTCGACTAGAACACCTGGCCATCGAACAGCGCGCGATACAAGTCAACATCACGGTAGGTTATTGTAAGCTATACCAGAGCTGCGTCTATGATAGGAGTGCTCGGAATGTCGGTTTTACTTTAACTACGGGAAAAAAGTGTTAAATATGCTGTTTATGGCACTATGAGCAGCCCAATGCACCTCATATGAGCATTCGAAGGGAGTGGAAACGTGAGATATCAGCTGCAATGGCATGTACTATCTGCAATTCGTATACATTTACTGGCGGAACTTTACCTGCACTTCGATGTGAGCAAAGCCGTCAGCAACGAGGGCGGATGAATAACGATGATATTTTCTGATGCTTACATAACGGAATGGTCATGCCCGGAGTTATGGTGGCGACTGCCGGTACAACGTGGAGAAATATCAGTGCACATATTTGCTAATTGCATAAATCGTAAACAAGCTAATGTTAGTCACATGGACGCTTAGCAGGACCATGTAGTGCATAACAGGGTGTGAAAACGGCAGTCTCAACGTGTTGGTTCAGCTGATTGATTTGTAAGGCCTTGCGACGATTAAAATGGGCAGACAAAAAGTATATAGCACTCTGAAACGCGGTTCCGAAAACACAGCGCGGTTTAATAATGCATCTCGCCATTGTTTGTTTGTTTGTTTGTTTGTTTGTTTGTTTGTTTGTTTGTTTGTTTGTTTGTTTGTTTGTTTGTTTGTTTGTTTGTTTGTTTGTTTGTTTGTTTTGTGAAGAAGAAACAGCGTCGTTGGCAAGCAACATCGCCACCGCTTGGGTACTGGGTGCTGGGCTTCGCTCGCTCGGCTCGTGCTGATCATCGCCGGCATCTGCTTGACCGTTGCTCTTGCACGATCGTGTTTCTTCGTAGGACCACCGTCGCAACAGTCGTCAATAAACCCCCTTTCAATTGGTGGAGGTGCTGACATTCCCCGTCGCCTGAACCTGGGTGCTGCCATTCGCCGTCACCTCAACCTGGAGCTGCGCAACCGAACGCTACCTCCCATCATGGCTACCAACAACGCGCAACCTGGCTCTTCCACTCCATCCCCCAGCAACCCCGGCGTTCTTCGTTTGCGAGAGCCCAAGGTCTTTAGCGGAGTTGATGAGACCGACGTGGAAGACTGGTTCGCTAACTATGAACTGGTGAGCGCTAACAAGTGGGATGACGCGGACAAATTGACTTACGTCATCTTTTACCTCACTGACGTGGCCGAAATGTGGTATAATAACCACAAAAACGACATCACGACGTGGTCCATCTTTAAAACCTTGTTTGCTGACGTTTTTGGCCGACCCGCAGTCCGCAAGTCCAGAGCCGAACAACGCTTGCGGACTCGCGCACAAAAGCCAACGGAATCTTTCACAAGCTACATCGAAGACATTATTGGTCTTTGCAACCGTGTGAACACCACCATGCCCGAGTCGGAGAAGATTCAACACATCCTCAAAGGGATAAATGACGGTGCATATCAGCTGCTCCTGGCCCGTAATCCTGCGACCGTTGCGGAACTTGTCACTTTGTGTCAAAGTTTCGACGAGTTGAGCAAGCAGCGCGCCCTGACTCGCCCATTTTCCTCACACGCCGACTCGCTCTCCAGTCTCACTTCTGTTCCCGACCACTCACCAACCCTGCAAGAGATTAAAGACTTTGTGCGTGAAGAAGTAGCTCGGCAACTGTCGTTGATTCCCTTCACACAGCAGCCGCCGTCCTCTCCTCTGCCCTCACCACTCCGCGACGTTATTGCCGAAGAGGTAGCTCAGGCTGTTCCCGTCGCTGCCCACCAGCAGCCTGTGGCCATACCTGTTGCCCATGCGCCGGCTATGCAGCCCGTGGCCGCGCCCCTTACGTATGCCCAGGTGGTACGTAGCAGACCCCGACAGCAGCATTTGCCACCCATGTCTTCAGTCGCTCCCCACTCCACCCCATTTTCGACACCTTGGGCCGCACAACGAGTCAGCAATTCCTGGCGCACTCCTGACAATCGACCGATCTGCTACGCCTGCGGTACTCCAGGACACGTGGCACGATATTGTCGCCGTCGCTTCCAACCACTCCGCGACGCTACTCGGCCGTTACCGTATGACCCACAGCCCATGCACATACCTGCTCCCTATCCCTCACCGCAGTATGGATGCACTAACTTTCCTGAGTCTCGGTCACACCAGCCTCAAACTCACTCTCCCCGCTCCCCATCTCCTCGCAGGCGATCACTGTCCCCAATGCGCCCTAGACCCGCTTCCTCCAACCGGGAAAACTGAACGCCGCAGTTCCAGAGGCAAGAACTGCGCCGTCGTCGAAATGCTCAAGTCCTCGCACTTCACCAGCTAACGTCGTCGCTATATCTGTCGATGGTGTTTCTACCTTTGCCCTCGTCGACACAGGTGCTGCCGTTTCTGTTATAGCCGCCCAGCTCTGCCGCTCCCTACGCAAAGTGACCACGCCGCTCTCTGGACTATCACTTCGTACAGCTAGCGCACAACAAGTTCGACCTCTTGGCACCTGTACGGCCCGCATATTCATCCAAGGCTCTATGTACGTTGTCGAGTTCATCGTCCTTTCGGTGTGCTCGCATGACGTTATCCTAGGGTGGGACTTTCTCTCAAATCATCATGCCATCATCGACTGCGCACGCGCTGAAGTTCAATTTTCGCACCTGTGTGACGAACCTTTGCACGAAACCCTTGAGCGGTCGCCAAAACTTGTCGTGCGTGAGGACACTGAAATTCCGCCAGCCTCTCTTGCCGTTGTCCCGGTTTGCTGCGATGACTATAACGATGCTACAGTAATGTTTACACCTTCCGACATTTTCATGAGCCGCAGAGCAGTTTCCTTGCCTTTCGCTACACTCGACGTCACTGCGGGCCGAAGCAATATTTTCGTCCACAACCCCCTTTCTGCACCGCTTACGCTACTTGCCGGCGAATGTCTCGGTCGAGTGGAGTACCTCGATTCCTGTTTATTCCTTAACATGCCAGACGAATCGTGCAGTAGCGCCTCGACCGAACTTCATGCCCTTTCCCCACTGGAGTGCTCATCGAGTGACACCTTCTCGAGTTCCATCGCCGACACCTTAAGTGCCCATGAACGCGCCGAGCTTCTTAATCTCCTCCAGCACTTCGCGAATTCATTCGACGTTTCTCAGCCGCAATTGGGTCGGACTTCCGCAGTGCACCACTACATTGACACCGGTTCGCACCAGCCATTGCGTCAAAGACCGTACCGTGTCTCTGCTGCAGAACGTCACGTCATCAACGACCAGGTCGAAGAGATGCTACGTAGTCGCGTTATTCGACCATCGCACAGTCCTTGGGCATCTCCTGTCGTTCTAGTTCGAAAAAAAGATGGATCAATTCGATTTTGCGTCGACTACCGGCGATTAAACAAGGTGACGCGGAAAGACGTCTATCCATTACCGCGCATAGACGACGCCCTTGACAGCCTACAAGGAGCCGAATTCTTCTCCTCCTTAGACTTACGATCTGGATACTGGCAGGTTCCTATGGCAGAAGCTGATCGCCAGAAAACTGCGTTCATTACACCAGATGGCCTGTACGAATTTAACGTAATGCCATTTGGTCTTTGTAATGCTCCTGCCACGTTTGAACGGCTCATGGACAACACACTGCGTGGACTGAAGTGGTCTGTGTGTCTATGCTACCTCGACGACATTGTCGTTTTCTCTCCCGATTTTCCTACGCATCTGCTTCGGCTCCAACTGGTTCTGACGTGTTTAACCAACGCTGGGCTCCAACTGAACCTTAAAAAGTGCCGCTTCGCCGCGCGAGAGCTGTCCATCTTAGGGCACATCGTCTCCAAGCATGGTGTTCGACCCGACCCTGCAAAACTGCGAGCAGTCGCTGAGTTCCCGAAACCTACAACACTGAAAGAATTACGCAGTTTTGTCGGACTATGTTCGTACTTCCGGCGCTTCGTGCGAAATTTTGCATCGATCATGTCACCACTGACCAACCTCCTACGCGGTGATGCAGACCTTTCATCATGGTCTCCTGACTGCGACGTCGCGTTTGCCACGCTCCGTAGTCTGCTAACATCTCCTCCAATTCTTCGGCATTTCGACCCAACAGCTGCAACGGAAGTTCACACAGACGCTAGTGGGGTTGGTCTAGGCGCCGTTCTCGCCCAACGCAAGCCGGGCTACTCCGAATACGTCGTCGCTTATGCGAGTCGCACACTTACTAAAGCTGAGGCCAATTACAGCGTCACTGAAAAAGAGTGCTTGGCGCTAGTGTGGGCGCTTCGCAAGTTCCGCCCTTATTTGTACGGTCGCCCATTCGACCTAGTAACGGACCACCATGCACTTTGTTGGCTCGCCACATTGAAAGACCCTTCTGGCCGCCTAGCTCGGTGGGCACTGCAAATCCAGGAGTACGACATTCGTGTCATCTATCGCAGCGGACGCAAGCATTCTGACGCCGACGCCCTGTCGCGTTCGCCTTTACCTCCCGACTCGGCCTGCGGAACCACTGGTATCTCCATCGCATCTCTCGACCTCGACTCCTTTACCAGTGAACAACACAAGGACCCGTGGATCGCTTCTCTTTTTAACTGTCTTTCTGGATCGTCAACCACTGCGGTACCACGATCTCTCCGACGTCAAGCTGCTCATTTCGCCATTCGTGATCGGCTACTACACCGACGCAACTACGCCCCCGAAGGTCGTAAGTGGCTCTTGGTTGTCCCGCGCAGCTTGCGATCACAAATCTGCGCCTCCTTTCACGACGATCCCCAATGTGGTCATGCCGGAGTTTTCAAAACTTACGAACGCATTCGCCATCGCTTCTACTGGCGCGGAATGTATAATTTCGTTCGAAAATTCGTTATGGGCTGTCCTGACTGTCAACGTCGCAAATCACCGCCTTTCCACTCGTCCGGTGCGCTTCAACCGCTTCCGTGCCCTGCCAAACCTTTCGATCGGATCGGAATTGATCTCTATGGCCCTCTACCGACAACATCAGATGAAAATCGGTGGATTATAGTCGCTGTGGACCATTTAACACGCTACGCTGAGACCGCCGCCCTTCCAAGTGCCACTGCGCGGGACGTAGCATCCTTCATCCTTCATCGCTTCATATTACGACATGGTGCACCTCGAGAACTACTAAGCGATCGAGGTCGAGCCTTCCTATCAGAAGTCGTCACGTCTCTGCTTTCTGAATGCCATGTTGTTCATCGCAAGACCACGGCATACCACCCGCAGACTAACGGGCTCACGGAGAGATTTAACCGCACACTTGGCGATATGCTCGCCATGTATGTGACATCCGATCATACTAACTGGGATCGCATTCTTCCATTCATTACGTTCGCATATAACACCGCGGCACAGTCTACCACTGGATTTTCACCTTTCTTTCTTCTTTATGGACGCGAACCATCCCACACCATCGATACTCTCCTTCCATACCGTCCTGACGCATCCGAATGCCCATCTGTGTCCGAAGCTGCCCGAAATGCGGAAGAGTGCCGTGAACTCGCACGCACCTTTACGTCTCGAGAACAACAGCGCCAGAAAGAAAACAACGCCGACTCTTCACAAAGCCCCAGCTATTCCCCGGGATCACTTGTATGGCTGGCTGTTCCTTACCAAACCCCCGGCATTTCCTCAAAACTCGTTCCAAAGTACGAGGGCCCATACCGCGTTTTGGAGCAAACCTCGCCGGTGAATTTTCTCATCGAGCCACTTTCCCCATCTGACGACATGCGCCGGCGTGGACGTGACATCGTCCACGTCGCCCGCCTTAAGCCATATTATAGCCCTCTGCCTCCAGACTCTTAGGTCGCCAGGATGGCTCTTTTTCGGCGGGGGCAAATTGTGAAGAAGAAACAGCGTCGTTGGCAAGCAACATCGCCACCGCTTGGGTACTGGGTGCTGGGCTTCGCTCGCTCGGCTCGTGCTGATCATCGCCGGCATCTGCTTGACCGTTGCTCTTGCACGATCGTGTTTCTTCGTAGGACCACCGTCGCAACAGTCGTCAATAAACCCCCTTTCAGTTTGTTTGTTTGTTTGTTTGTTTGTTTGTTTGTTTGTTTGTTTGTTTGTTTGTTTGTTTGTTTGTTTGTTTGTTTGTTTGTTTGTTTGTTTGTTTGTTTGTTTGTTTGTTTGTTTGTTTGTTTGTTTGTTTGTTTGTTTGTTTGTTTGTTTGTTTGTTTGTTTGTTTGTTTGTTTGTTTGTTTGTTTGTTTGTTTGTTTGTTTGTTTGTTTGTTTGTTTGTTTGTTTGTTTGTAGCCTCTTATCCATGACTCGTACCCACTCTGGGGGATTGGCCAAGAGAACATATAGTCTCATACGGACGATAATTGCAATATTGCTTACAACGAAAAAAAAAGGGGGGGGGGAGTTGTATAGTGAAGACAGTATGTTATAAAAAAGAAAGAAACCAAAGATTTAGATAGTGAAAAAAAATCAACAAGAAAGTAGACACTAATAGCTATAACTTGATTTTGGGAGGCGACCAGACAGCTGGTTTTGCCAAACCCGATTAATTTGGTATGTCACGGATTTATCCAGATTTGAAAAATTACTTTTCGACGCGGTTTTTTTGAGTACCTGCTAAAGTGGGCTTTATGTTAAATAACGTTTAGAGTCTTGAATAAAATTACACACCGCATCGAATGCATCTCTGTGGCAATTTCCCAAAACAGAGGCACCAAAACTTAGAACATTTTCTGTGGTTCAATTCAAACCTAGCTTCGCAAATGGAATATCTAAAAGTCGTTTCCTAATTAATGCATAGTTACGACATGAGCCAAAATAATGTTCAATAGTTTCTGATTTTTCGCAAAACGGACAAAGGGAGGAAAGTCTCAGACCAGCTCTGTGTAAATAAAAATTTATTGGGGGGACACGGCACCGGAATCTGGAGATTATAATTTCAAGTTTTTTGACGGAATCCACTGGGATTTCCATGGAAATTTGAGGTGCTGGTATTCTGTCCACTGTGTGATATTTTCTAAAGTATCTAAATATAGCGAATTTCCTATATCTAACCCCTGATAAGTATTCTAACTCGGGAAGTACTGAAATTACTGGTCCATCGAGTGATACTCGTGCCAAAGCATCTGCCAATTCATTTATTTGTAATCCGCAGTGACCTGGAACCCACACTAATTTGAGGAGTTTTAAATGCGGCGGTGCTAATGTGTGGAACGCTGCTAGGGCACGAGATTGTTCGGAGGTTGTCAGAGCTGCGCACACCGAAAGTGAGTCTGTTAGGATGATTGCACTGGTCTCGGTCGTAGGAATTTTACGAAGAGCTAAATTAATAGCTACTAGCTCGGCTTCAAATATAGGAGTGAAATCTGGAAGCCTTACTGAAAAAGACCAGCCGAGGAAATGAGACGCAATTCCTACGCCTGCCTTTTCATTGTTGACAGAAGCATCTGTAGCTATTACATTTTTTGTTTCTGCATGTATCAAGTAATCGTTTAATGTAGTGGTCAAAAATCTGAGGGACATTGTTCCAACTTCTTCTTTTTCTCCTCAGCAGACTACCCAACACTAGCTTATGTCCCAAGTGTGTCGTGCCAGAAGAAGAAGAAAAGTATGCCACAAGTATATAGCCGATGCGCGCACATCTCTCTCTCTCTCTCTCTCTCTGTGTGTGTGTGTGTGTGTGTGTATGTGTGTGTGTGTGTGTGTGTGTGTGTGTTTCAAGTATAAGAGAGAGCACTCACTTGGTAAGTTTAAGGTAAGGCTGGCGCCAGATCATGTGACACGAGGCATTCGATTGCTCGGACCGGATTGCTCGGATCTCCCGGTCACGCAATCTCACTTTGCCCAATCAAATGAAAGCGCACGTACTTCAAATCTGGAGGCGCATTAATGACACGACGTGAGAGAGAGAGAGATGGAGAGACAGTACAACTTTATTAAATCGAGTTCAGTGCGGACGCTAACGTTGTCCCGTGCCGTGAACCGTGCGATCTACTCAGCCAATCACATGCACTAGTGCACTGACAGTTTCCCCGTACTTCGGATTTCACTGCGTGAAACTGCATGCGTCAGTTGTTGTTGTTTTTTTAGTCATACCAGAACGCGATTCAACATGTGTATCAACGTAATTTACGCAATTTCGTGTGTATGTGTGTTTTTGCGTGCAGAAGCTGTTGAAGGGCTTCCGGTTGAGCGACGCGAGACCAGTGACCCTGGCCGCAAACCAATTCCTTCCTGGGCCCACAAGGCCAATGTGGCCAGTACGGGGACAACCGCGACCCGAAGCGACCTGGGAGCGCCTGGCAGGACCGGTCATCACAAAACAAAGGCTAACCGGCGACACCCTGGTTACTCTTTCACCGGGCCAGATCGTCAGCCTTATTGCCAAGATAGGAGAGCGCGAACTCTCAGATTAGCGGGAAAGTGGTACTTCAGTAAAGAAAAAAGAATATGGCCCTGTATCTGCATGTTACACTGAAAATGTCGTCGAAAGACGATAGTCTTGCATCTGGATGGAGTGAACAAAACGTTTATTTGGTGTTCTGCGCAAGAAAATCGGTGAATGGTATACTGGAGGCGCTGCGTTAGAGTGCCTCGAGCATGCAGTGGAGGCGAACGAGCGCGCCAAGTCACGTCACACGTGAGACGTGAGCGCTAACTGCCAAGTTATCTTGGAATATCTTGGAAAACAAAGCGCCCGCGCCCTGCACGCCCGTCTCGGAAGTGATAAGGTTTAGAACGCAAGGCGACGGGTAGGAGCCACCACCGCGTCGTCTTAGCAACGTCTTGGAAACACTTGCCTTTTCGTGCAAGCGTTGCCT
>WOVY01001030.1:0-100000 GCA_013436015.1 Rhipicephalus annulatus | reverse complement strand
GCGTCCGTCTCTGCGTTCGTCCATGCATCCGCCCCTGCGTCCGTTCATGCGTCCATCCATGCATCTGTCTGTGTGTCCGTTCGTCCATCTATTAAACACTCCAAGTACCACCATCTCGCATCTTTTCATCATATATTCACAAGCGCCACCATCCAGCGGACATTCGAAGGACTAAACGAGAGGTGTCACACGCACACTTTCTTACGGCTTGCGCTTCGTGTGTGTGTGTGTGTGTGTGTGTGTGTGTGTGTGTGTGTGTGTGTGTGTGTGTGTGTGTGTGTGTGTGTGTGTGTGTGTGTGTGCGCATGCGTGCGTGGAGGGACGCCGGACGCGCTAAAACGCGCATGTGCCAAAGCAATGCAGCGCGGCGCGCGGACGTGGCCACGCCAGCGCGCACGCGTGCCCTGTCATGTCGATATGTATTGGCGCCTTGACTGTCGCATGTGGTCATGTTGTCACATGACACGCATCTCATGATTATCATGTTCACACCAGCCACATACCTTCGTCATTCATTGACGTCACGTAATACGAAATTTGGCATATGCGAAGCTAGCGAAACGGCCGCGAGCGCATCACGAGCGCTGCATGTAGTCATGTTGTTTCGCGACACGCATCTCATGTTTATCATGTTTGCACCAATCTCATACCTTCGTCATCCATTCACGTCCCATACTACCAAATATGTTATAAGGGAAGCTAGTGAAACGGCCGCCAACGCATCATGAGCGTGGCATGTAGTCATGACACGCATCTCATTATTATCATGTTTGCACCAGTCACATACTTTCGTCATTCATTCACGTACCATAATACCAAATTTTGTACATGTGACGCAAACGAAATGGCCGCGAGCGCATCATGAACGTGACATATAATCATGTTGTTACATGACACGCATGTCATAATTTCCATGTTAGAGTCTGTCGCTTGTGTTCGCCATGCAATCATGTCATACCATACCAGTTTTGCAGCATATCATATAAACGAAACGACCACAAGAGCAGCAAGACCATGAAATGTAAATCATGACATTCATGACACATATGTCATGATTTTGATGTTATGACTAGTTAAATATGCTCCTCATAGAGTCATGTTATGCCATACCAAGTTTGGTATCGATACCATCATCAAAACGGCCAGGACAGCTAAAAGTCATAGGCGGCCAGATAGATAGATAGATAGATAGATAGATAGATAGATAGATAGATAGATAGATAGATAGATAGATAGATAGATAGATAGATAGATAGATAGATAGATAGATAGATAGATAGATAGATAGATAGATAGATAGATAGATAGATAGATAGATAGATAGATAGATAGATAGATAGATACGCGCAAAGTCGCCGAAGTTCGCTAAGAAATGCTTCGCATTTAAAAGTGTTTAACGATTTAGAGTACTTGTTGCTCTTTTATAGTAGAGCAGAAGCCACCCCAGTACAGTAGGTTTATAAAAAGTGACTAATGATTCAGAGTACTTGGCACTCTACCATGGGAGAGCATTAGCCGTCCCGTGGGACTTATTCTACGAGGCGCTGTCGAGAAAAAATTTCCCTAGCACCGAGGACCTTTTCGTTACATTAAAACACAAACTATTCAAAGCAATGGTATACTGAAAGCTCGTTCACCTATACCTCCGTGATTTCACAACAAAAAATCACACTAGTTCTTTTTAACTACACTGCTGTGAAATGCCTAAACACGATACCGTTAATGGTGAAATAGAATTTTCAGCAAAACATTGGAACATTTAGCAAAGTGCTGTACTAGATCTTCAGAAAGTTCACCGCGACCTTCTTTCATGCTCAGAACTTTGGACTCAGGCGGAAGCGGAGCTCTGCCGCACAGTGTATAGCAATATCCGCTACTGCTGGTTGATCATGAAGGAACACACACTGAGGAATGGACCTGGCGTCAATCTGTGTGAATAATAGTTGAATACGGAGGTCGCACATATACTGACTTCACAAGCTCTGTGCTCTGATTTACCCATAGAACAGCACAGTATAGGGCACGTTCCTCTCTTCAGCTCTAAACCCACTTGGGCTCCGCGGCGCAGTGGCCAGGGAAAGCAACGGAAGGGGACTCAATACGCTAATTCACCGCGATACAGTTTAGCCGAAGCCATTGCGTCAAAGTATTCTGTATGAGTTAACATAAGTATGAGCTAACATAAGATGATACGAGCATTGTAAGTTACTCTGTAAATTCATGATTTTATTAGCTTACGGAAAACTCATGTTACTTTATTATTGAACCATCGAATATACTGCTCAGATGACCAAGCACCTGCAATTTTATAGATCTTTTCAAAGACTTAATTTTATGCCTCCACTTTCTTTCGTGTATCGGGTTTTTCACTCAGGTTGGAGGCTGCAGACGCGCTCATGCGAAACGATACACGCAATCTTACCACATTATAGAATGATTGGCAACGACTGGACTTGAACTTGACGTGTAGGGTGAATGGAAAGAAACGCGAGAAGAGCAGTAAGTACATTTTATGCTGTTTTGTATGACTTGAAGTGATTCTCGAATGGTAATGTAAACTTTGACGACACTTGAGCTTCGCCTGGAAGTGCAGGACGCGATAGCGTGATCGGGACCCGCATCGCCTTCAAACAGGCCGAAAGGAAAGAAACGATTGTGAACGTAACATCCACAGTTTTAAAACATCCTGTCGACTGTATGGGTAAGCGACCACTTCACCATAAAACTTCGTTTTGCCGATTGGCCGAGTAGCACCTATTGGTCCGACGCACACCTGCGCACATGCACACTTTCGCAGGCTAAAGCTGTCTGCTGGAAGAAATGAAAAACTGTTCGGCAGTGGTGTCAAGAGCTGTATTTATTGGTTGTACTATCAGTTACGTCATTCTAAGCGTCATACCCAAACGTGCGCGCCTTTGCCTATATTATGAGTGACGTCGTCCATACCGTCGCAGTCGGGGCTCTGAGTTCGCGTGCATCAGTTCCTACTGATATCTTCCGCATGGGTAAGCCGCGGACAACTCTGGAAGAGCACCGACTGTGGGAACGCGAGAGAGCTCTCATTGGAGTTGCTCGGAAGATTTCAAGCTGAGCCGTTGTGCCACCCGTGATCTCCGACGCCAGCGTAGCTCTCGCCCACTGGTTCACCCTCCGCGACCTTTTGACACCGTGCAGCTCTCGCTGTGTGGTGCCCCGTCCTTGCACTTCTTCGAGCGGCTCGAAACTTTCCTATTTCTTTCTTTGTCTGTCGCTTGCCTGTCTTATTTCTTTATCTAACTGTATCTTTTCTATTATTTTATATCCCCCTCCTCCCATACCGTTCAAGGCGCTGAGCCATGCTCCCGCAAGGGCTGCAGAAAATAGTGTCTTCCTCCTTTACCAAGCAACCGCGAATTCTATTCTCATTCGGCGGGCCGACGGTGAAACCTGAGCACAAAAAAAGCCACCTGCATCTTCCCACGGGGGTAACTCGAGTGAATACGTCGCAGAGTGGGGAGGAGGGGTGTCTTTGCATCTATCAGTGAGGACAGTTTGCTCTCGTGGTCAAGAACAGTATTTCA
The DNA here is from genome assembly GCA_013436015.1 of Rhipicephalus annulatus. Classification (NCBI taxonomy): domain Eukaryota; kingdom Metazoa; phylum Arthropoda; class Arachnida; order Ixodida; family Ixodidae; genus Rhipicephalus; species Rhipicephalus annulatus. The sequence goes on along the minus strand of WOVY01001030.1, from coordinate 96,440 downwards.
CAATAAGCATCGTGTGTTTAGAAAAGTGGCTAACGATTTCGAGTACTTAGTACTCGCCTATGGGAGAGCCTAAAGCCGTCCCGTGGGCCTCACATTTGAAGAGGCTCAGAGCTAGGAGCCACTTAGCCGGTGTGCTGATCCGTAACACTAACACAAGGCTGTTCCGCTTGGAGCTACTCATGAAACAGCGGGGTACTCAGTACTTATCGTGATGTACCACTGCAGTTGCTCAACCCAATGATGTGGCCTCCGGCTAAATAAGCTGTTAATATTTGTGCACACCAGGACACCGATATCAAATACGCAACCTTTGCGGAAACATAGTGCTTCCTTTAGCAGAGTGCCTAACCATAGCGTCTTCGGCACGATAACATTTCTTTTTGTAAGGAGAAGTATATTTAGCTAAATTATGTGAGTTTGTCGGTATCCATCGGTCTATTTAGATAGCCGCCTACGACTGTGTGCTAATAGGATCTGTATGACGTCACTGTATCAATAACTCACGCGGGTGCCAACACGGGTACCAGTGCACAGTCTACCACTGCGACAAAGACCCTATTGGATCATACCAGAGACTTTAGGCGGCGCAACGGTACGGTCGACATGGCGGACGAGATGATGATGTTGCAAGCATGCACGTCAGCGTCGCAGAGCGTGAACACGCGTTCATTGGTTCATGACAACTGAGAGACCGAACTGCGTCGGAGATTATCACCGTGTGACAGCTTCGGATCACGGCTGCATGACGCCACCTGCGTCGCTGGAATAACCGAATATTGTGTACGCGGCAGAGCACCGTGTTATCGACGACCATCCTCAAGTGTGGCATCATCTAGCCTTCAAATAGCCCCTGGGCATCTGCAGTCGGTGTCGTTAGGTAGAAAGACGGGTCGATTCGCTTGTGTTGAGTATACCATCGTCTTCACAAAATAACTAGAAAAGGCGTTTACCATTACCAAAATTGACAATGCCTTTGACTGCCTCGAAGCGGAGTTCTCTTCTATCGACTTACGGAGTGGCTATTGGCAAGCCTCAATGGCACCTGAACACCCACCTAAAACGGCCTTCATGACGCCTGATAGCCTTTACGGATTCCTTTCGATATTATGTTTTCTCTTTCTCTCTCTTTGTAACATCTATTTTCTATCATTTTTTTATTCTCCTTACCCACTTCTCCAGCACAGGGTAGCCAGCCGGTCTAAGAACTGGCTAACCTCCTTGTCTTTCCTTTCCTCCTCCTCCTCATCTTCCGTGTCATGCCTTTTGGTCTTTGCGATGCGCCGGCAGCATTCGAGTGGATGATGAACAATATTTTGCGTGCAATTAAGTGGAACAGCGTGCCTGTGGTTTTCTTTTCACAAGATTTCCCCACGCCTCTCTGTAGACTAGATGAAACACTACAGTTCCTTACCGACGCCGTCCTTCAGCTCAACTTGAAGAAATGCCTCTTCGTTGCAGATCACCATCCTCAGCCATGTCGTCTCTAAAGACTGTCTTTCTCGACACCGTAAAGCTTCGGGTAGTTGCAGACTTTCTTAGACCTGCGTCTCTCAAAGAGTTTCGTATAGCTTATTAGGCATCTGTTCGTATTTTCGTCGCTTTTCAAATGAACTACAGGGTGACTCGAAAAGTTGCGCTCGGTTACCCGCCTGTTAGGACGCCTTCGAAATGTTGCGCCACCTGCCAACCTCACCGCCAATTCAGCATCACTTGGACCCGACATCTGCAACTGAGGCACACACCCACGCCAGCGATGTTGGACTCGGCGCCGTGCTCATGCAGTGTTAATAGTGATATTGTAAAGAAGAGGAAGTACTCCGGTACAAAGGCAGCAGCATCTAGAGTGCAGCAGCGGCTCGAGCTCATGAATTGCGGCTGGTGCATCGCCTTCCAAGCCTTCCAAGCATCAACATTTATGCTCAATAAATCTCCTTTATAATTGGTGGAGGTGCTGGGTACCGTGCCCTATACCTTCCCGCTACCATCCTGGAACTCCGTTCTCGACGGCTACCTTCTGTTATGCCGGACGCCTATCAGCAGACGCTTCCATTTTTTCCGGCCACCTGTCCAGGCGATGGACATGGACCTGACTCTAATCACCGACAAGGCCTTTCCAACTCGGTTGGGCACCTCATCCTGCAGAGACCCCACTCCCGACTTGACCTTTGTCAAGAATCTCCCCGATGTACAGTGGGCCAACTCAAACATTTACTTAGGTAGCGACCTTTACGTCCTGGTGACGCAGTTTTTAGTGGTCCGAAAGAGGGCACGGGAGTTTTCTTGGACAAACTGGGGCCAGTTTCGCAAAGTCCGCAACGACCGACCCCTACCTGCAACCAGGCCAAGCCTACAGGAGTGGATTAGCCAGCTCAGAGAGGACGTCATAAGTACCACGAAGAATATTAGTACAGACCTTCCGGTTGAAAAAATGAATAGCCGCCTTGCCCACCTGCTCGAGGCCAAGCAGTCACTTCTCGCCCGCTGGAAAGGCCAGCGCCTCAATAGCAGGTCGCGCAAGAAAATCTCCGACCTAAACAAGACCATCGAGGAGCACTGTCGCGTCCTCTCCAAGCAGCAGTGGGACGAGGTGTACAACTCGGTAGATGGCCAGATGCGTAATGGCAAGACATGGAACCTGCTCAAGCACCTGCTCAGCGAGACTAACACCAAAACTAACCAGCGGAACGTACTAGCGCGAGCCATGCACGACGCTAAGCAGTCCTCTTCAGAAGAGGAGGTTTTGAAGCAGCTCGTGCAAAAGTACCTCCCTGTCGACTCGAACCCCGCAACAACGTACCCCGAGTACTCAGGACCGGCCAACACTGAACTGGACGCCGAGATATGCCACGAAGAGGTTCGGCAGGCGCTTTACGGGCTCAATGGGAGGTCTGCCGCGAGCCCCAACGGCATAACTAATAAGACCCTGCGCAACCTGGACGACCGGTCAATCGACTACATCACCGAGGTCATCAACGAGGCATGGAAGAGCGGCGAGGTCCCCGACCCATGGAAGGTCGCACGCACCGTGCTCATTCCTAAGCTGGGGAGGTCACCCAACTTGGACAACATGCGCCCCATTTCGCTCACATCCTGCGTGGGAAAGGTAGCCGAGCATGTGGTCCTCAATAGGTTGACTCGGTACCTGGAATACAATGGGCTCTACCCGTACACCATGATTGGTTTTCGGGCCAAGCTTTCGACGCAAGACGCTATGAAGCTGCTCAAGTACCAAGTCATCGACTGCAACACTCGAGACATGCGGGCCATTCTCGGCCTCGACTTAGAGAAAGCCTTCGACAATGTTACTCACTCTTTCGTGTTGCGGTCGATTGCTGAACTCGGCCTTGGAGTCAGATTCTACAAATATGTCAAATTGTTCTTGACCCGTAGGAGAGCCACCCTCAGTGTGGGAGACCTTGTCTCCGAGGAGATCGAGCTGGGATCGCGCGGCACGCCACAGGGGTCAGTGATATCGCCCACCCTTGTTCAATCTTGTCATGGTTGGGTTGTCCAAGAGGCTCTCATGTATCGAAGGCATTAACCACACAATTTACGCGGACGATATTACCATTTGGTGCACAGGTGGCAGCGACGGGCAAGTGGAGCGCTCCCTGCAGGAGGCCATAGACACCACGGAAGATTACCTCCGTCCCACAGGCCTGAGGTGTTCCCCAAGCAAGTCCGATCTCCTCCTTTACCAACCCACTAGGCGAGGGCCCAAGCCCAAAAACTGGCAGCCGATCTCGAAGAGTGATATCAAGCTCTACACCGGAGATGGCAGCGCAATACCCAGAGTCGACTCCATTCGGTTCCTCGGCATGACCATCGAGTCCAATGGTTCCAACGGCAAGACTATACTCAAGCTCGCCGCCAAGCCCGATAACGCGGTTCGGCTGGTTCGGCGGGTGGCCAACCGCTACCAAGGCCTCAAGGAAGACAACCTAATCCGCCTGGTCAATGCCTTTGTGTTCTGCCACTTTTCATATGTCGCGGCCATGCACAATTGGCAGTGTGCCGAGCGTGACAAGATCAACGTCTTGCTCAGAAAGATTACCAAGCGGGCCCTCGGTATCCCGATCAGGACGCGCACCGAGCGCCTGCTCCAGCTCGGAGTACACAATACGTTGGAGGAGATTGCCGAAGCGCAGGAGCGGGCCCCGCTCGCGTGCCTTTTGAGCTCCCAGACCGGCAGACATATACTCCGAGAGCTCGGTCACTCTCCGGCTGAAGTGGACGAGAATATGAGACAGGTGCCCCGTGAGATTCGTGACCTCATCACCGTGGCACCGATACCGAGGAATGTCCATCCCGAGCACAATCGTGGTAGGCGACGGGCTAGAGCTGCCGCTCTTCTAAAGCAGATTCACAGTGAGGAGCACGGCGTCCGCTTTGTCGACGCGGCAGCGTACCGTGGGAGTCGCGCCTTCTCCGCAGTCGTCGTCGTCTCCAAACAACAAATCACCAACTGCGCATCGGTTCACACTGACGATCCGACGATTGCCGAGCAAGTGGCCATCGCCCTGGCCATCCTTAAAGGTGAAAGGGAGGTCATCTATAGTGACTCTAGGTCAGCTATTCGCGCTTTCGAGCGCGGTGTAATCTCCAAGAAAGCCATGCGCGTGCTCCAAAGTGGTGGCCGCGACGGCATCAAGCACCACGTACTGATTTGGTTTCCTGCACATGTTGAACAGGACCAAGGCGCTCCCCCCAACCTCAACGAGTCTGCCCACGCGGCCGCGCGTGCATTAACCGACCGCGCGGGTTCCGGGCGACGATTCGGGGCCAACGGGGTTGCGGAAAACAGGGACGCGCCTGCCACGTACAACGAAATAACAAAATATTTTTACCTCGCGCGGAGACTATATCCACTCCCTCATCCAAATCTTAAAAGGCCACAGGCCCTTACGCTCAGACTACTGCAGACCGACACGTACCCTAACCTGAGATCCCTTCACGCTATTTATCCTGACGTGTTTCTCAAGGACGCTTGCCCCGCATGTGGGGATGTATCCACGCTGGCGCACATGCTCTGGGAGTGCAAGGCAATGTAAACTAACCCCAACACTACATCGGGCAGGTGGGAGGTGGCCCTACACAGCTCCCTCCTGGCCGACCAACTTTGGGCAGTCCAGCAGGCCCGCAGAGCGGCCGATAGGCTTGGCCTAACGGTCCCGACGTGGGAGTCGCCCGCTGCGCGCTGACGCGCGCCTTGCAGGACCTCAATAAAGTTTCGCAACCAACCAACCTGTCCAGGCAGTGTTCCTCCGCGGGAGCCTCCAATCTTCAGTGGAACAGATGACAACGACGTTGAAGATTGGCTCTCGACTTTCGAACGGGTGAGCACAGATGGACGGACGCGGACAAGCTGACACGCATATCGTTCTACCTCGCGGGTGTAGCCAGCCTTTGGCTTAGAAACCACGAGGCAGACGTCCGAACGTGGCCGCAATTTAAAGCGTCGATTGTAGCAGTAATCGATCGACCTGCCGTCCGAAAACTTCGTGTGGAGCAGCGTTTACGCACACGCGCACAAGAAACGGGTGAAACCTTCACTAGTTACATAGAAGACGTCGTCGATTTGTGCAGACGCGTGAACGCCGCAATGACGGAAGCAGAAAAATGTAAGCACATCCTCAAAGGGATTGACGACGACGCTTTTCAAATGCTCTTGGCGAAAAGCCCAACCACTGTTAACGACGTAATTAGCCTCTAGCAAAGCTACGATTAATTGCGGAAGCAGCGAGCTCTGACAAGACGTCCTCCAGCGCACGATTTGGCATCACTGTCTAGTGTGATCAATGGTCACGACCAAGCGTCACTAAGAGCCGAAATAAAAGCATTTGTCCGCGAAGAAGTCGCACGACAGCTTTCCTTGCTGCCCTTCACACCAAACCTACCACAACTTTACCGTCATCTCTTCGAGGCGTCATTCAAGGAGAGCTCGCCGAGGCCTTACCAGCTGCTCGCGAGCATAATCTTGTGGCTGCTCCTCTCACTTAAGCCACGGTTGCAGCCATGCCAACTCGCAAGGCGCCTGCGCCTCCGTTCCAGCCTCGCGCGAGCTATCCGCCACCTCCAGTTCACCGGACCAGCACTAACACCACCAACCCGTGGTGCACCCTCGACAATCGCCCGATATGTTACGCTTGTCGTTACCCCGGACACGTCGCAAGGTATTGCCGCCGCGGGACGCGTATCACAGATGAAAACCACCGTGAGCCTTTCCTCCCGCTTGACTCCAACGCGCAATACGGTTCCTCTACTCCAATGCCAGCCCGCTACAAGGACGACCACCGCCCTCGGCCGGGACGTCTTCGCTCACCCTCTCCACGCCGCCGCTCGCCTTCTTCTATGTGTCAACGGCCCGCGTCTAACGAGGAGGAAAACTAGACGACGCAGTTCCCGAGGCAAGAACTGCTCAAGTTTCGGTTTTCCCAAGTCCTCATTTGTCACCTACCAATGTTATTGATGTGTTCGTCGAAAATATCCCTACTGTCGCTCTTGTAGATACCAGTGCAGCTGTTTGTTATCGATGCTGTATTTTGCCGCTCAATTCGTAAGGTTACGACGCCTTTCTGCGGACTATCGCTTCGCACAGCCAGTGCTCAACCTGTTCAACCAACCGCAGTATGTACAGCCCACGTGACAATTCAGGACGTTCTGTATACGATAAAGTTCATGGTTCTTTCATCGTGCTCCCATACTATTATCTTGGGATGGGACTTTTTGTCGCGTCATAACGCCGTAATCGACTGTGCTAAGGCTGAGGTAGAATTTTGCTGACTGGATGACCGAGCATCTGTCGACACCCAGTCTGCCGCTAAACTTGTCGTTAACAATGACACCTACATCCCTCCATGCTCTTTTGCGTTCGTACCAGTTTCATGCAGCGCCATATTCGACAGCACGGTCTTCTTCACACCATCTCCAATATTCGTCGCCCGAAGAGCCCTCCCTCCCCCTGCCTTTTGCTGCTCTTGACCTTGTAGAAGGCTCAACCACAATGCCTATTTATAATCATGAGTAGTCGTCTTTATCCCTACTTTGTCACGAGTGCCTTGGCCACGTCGAGACAATCAGTTCTAACGGAATTATATCCGTCCCCGATGAGGTGCCTTCTACCTCCGTCTGTGAACTGGCTGTCGTCTCAGCGGCTGACTCAACGTTGGCAAACATATTTCAACCATTCATCGCTGAAGATTTGCCATCTTCGCAGCGTTCACAACTCCTCACCATCCTTGAGTGCTACCGCCATTCTTTCGACGTTGCACAAACATCTCTCGGCCATGCCTTAGCAGTAGAACACCACATCGACACTGGGTCCCACTCACCGCTGCAACAACGACCATATCGCGTGTCCGCTACAGAACGCCGCGTCATTGCTGACCAAGTAGACGACATGCTTCGCAGAGGCGTCATTCGACCTTCACAGAGCCCATGGGCGTCTCCGGTGGTTCTCGTCAAAAAGAAAGACGGTTCTATCCGTTTCTGTGTCGATTTCCGGCGATTGATCAAGATCACGCTGAAGAACGTCTAGCCACTACCGCGCATTAACGATGCTTTGGATAGTTTACAGGGTGCCGAGTTCTTCTCCTCGTTAGACTTGCGGTCAGGCTACTGGCAGGTGCCAATGGCGGAGGCCGATCACCCCAAAACCACTTTTGTCACGCCAGATGGTTTATATGAATTCACCGTCATGCCCTTCGGACTTTGCAATGCACCTGCAACGTTCGAAAGAATGATGGACAACATCCTGCGTGAGCTAAAATGGAAGATATGCTTGTGCTACCTCGATGATATCGTGGTCTTCGCCCCTAACTTTGACACCCACTTACGTCGCCTTCAGGACATCCTTATTTGCTGACTAACGCCGGTTTGCAGTTAAACCTTAAAAAATGTCGATTTGCCATGCGTCAACTGAACATTTTGGGCGGCCACGTTGTTTCCAAGGAAGGCATCTTCCCGGATCCCGAGAAATTGCGAGCTGTTACGACGTTTCCTAAACCTAGCCACCATCAAAGAACTTGGAAGTTTCATCGGCTCGTGTTCGTATTTCCGGCAATTCGTCCGAAACTTCGCGTCTATTATATCACCTCTCACGCAACTCCTCAGCAACTGTAAAGACCTCTTATCATGGTCCCCTGCCTGCGACGAGGCTTTTACCACCTTGCGGCGGCTTCTCACGACGCCACCCATTCTACGCCATTTCGATCCTGAAGCTCCAACTGAAATCCACACCGACGCCAGTGGTGTAGGTCTGGGTGCTGTGCTCGCACAGCGTAAACCGGAGCATCAGGAATACGTCGTGGCATACGCTAGTCGCACACTTACCAAGGCTGAGAGCAACTACAGCGTCACAGAAAAGGAGTGCTTGGCCATTGTGTATTGTGCGGTGTTGTAGGGAATGTGACTTCCTGAGCGGTATATTATTGCTTGTGAACAAGTATACATGTCTCCGAGTTGTGTTGAAGTGTGTAGTTTGTGAGTTTGACTGTCAGCGCCGTGTTCCTGACTTTTTCAGTGGGTGGGGGGGGGAGGCTCGCATCTCCCTTGCCCCCCGGCTGATACGCCTGTGTTCAATGGCTGTTGTTGATGCTGTGGCTCACGCTACTTTCGCTCTGCTGCTACTAGTGTCGACGACCACGCAGTAAAGCCGAATAACGTTGTGCACGGCAACAGTGAAGTGAAAGTGTCCGCTTTAAGGCGGGTAATTTGAAGTACGCTAATGCAATGCGTACCACTAAAACATGATTTTAGTTCAAGATATGCCCTTCTTTGGCACAAAAACAACACTATCAGGTATTTGTACCGCTATTTCACCAATCAACATCGACCTAATATTTTCCTTAGTGTTTCTTTAATGTATTACAGAAAAAAATGAGGGCAACAGCACAGAGCCCTGGGGCACTCCTGAAGATATGCGTCTTTCGGACGAATGTAATGTCTTCAAAGATACCTGTTGACGATTTGAAAAAAAAAACTACCAATCCAGTCAACAAGCAAGGGGTTGTTTAGAAATAGACTCAGCTTATACAGTAGTTTGAATGATCTACAGCCGAATGCTTTCGAAAAGGCAATGAATAACAAGTATAATTAGAAGAAATGTTCAACGATTTGTAGCACGTTGTACTCTACGATACAGGAGGACACTAGGCTGTCAAAGCGCACCGAACTTGCCGACGCACAGAACTTTAGAGAATCACTTCACAAGAGACGTTATACTTAACCATTATCCTGTTCTACGACCACAGTTTCTCAACTCAATAACGAAGTTTCACGTTAAGCACGCCACCAACATTTGTCTTACACGTGATACCAAGGACGGCTGAATAAACACTCCGGCCAAACATTGCCTACTATAGCAAAGTGCTTAACTAGGTACATAGGAAAATTTTTTTCCTCTTTACCTGCACAGATGTACGAACTATAGTACGAGTCGAGCCTTGCTCGCATTGAGATTCACGTTGCCTGCAGCAGGTGATAATTAAATGTACTCGCAAGAGCACAGTGAACTTCAATGGCTAGCAAGACACAAAACACAAGTCTGCGACAGCGAGAATTCCCTCTCATCGTTAAATCAGTGAAAGATAACAAACGAGCACCGACACAAAAATTGTCCACCTTGGCTTTTTTGTTGCAATAGGTAGCTTAACACCCATTTTTCACGGCTGGACACCTCATTTTTCCGGGTGCGCGACGGTTATTCATTTAGAGACGTTTTCAAAGCGTCCAGTAGCAGTGTGGCAGTTTGGGCTAGTTGGTATGACATGACGATAGTTATAGCGCGAGAGCAGAACGACGACAAAGTCAAAGAGAATAGAACGATGACGAAAAGACCTTCTTGTGTCCTTCTTGTCATTTTGTCATCGTTCTGTTCTCGCGCTATATTATCGTCCAGTAGCAGTTTTGGTTTCAAAGAGCTCCGAGCTAGGCAGGAACAGCCCGGGCGGTAAGGTAGACACAGCTTCCCACGTGACCATGCAAGACTGTGACCAGACCGTCCCGCGAGAGCGGGCGCCGCACTGACAGCCAGCACAACCAGTACACGAAAAGACGCAGGCAATAGGCACCAGGAAAGAATTGGCAGATGCCACGTACAGTGGGAATCGATGACATGCGAAGAACGAATGAGGAAGGTTGATATGTCACAAGTTAGCACAACGTTAGGAGGTGGAAGTGAATTATGCCGTACACGACTTCCATGTTATGATTATCATGTTTGCACGTGTTATTTACCTTCGTCATCTACTCACGTCACCTGACACCAAATTTGATTGATGTGGAGCTAGCGAAACGGCCGCGAGCGCATCGTGGTGTGGCGTGTAGTCATCTTACATGACACAAATGTCATGATTATCATGTTTGAACGTGTCATTTACCTATGTCATCCGTTTGCGTCACGTAATACCAAATTTGGTACATGTGAAGCTAGGAAAACGACCGCGAGCGCATCATGTAGTCATGTTGTACCCATCTCATGATTATCATGTTTGCACCAGTCACGTACCTACGTCATCCATTCACGTCCCGTAATACCAAATTTGGTATATGCGATGCTAGCGAACCGGCCGCGAGCGCATCATGAGCGTAGCATGAAGTCATAATACATTACACGCATGTCATGACTTTCATGTTAGGGTTTATCGCTTGTGTTTGCCATGCAGTCATGCCACACGAGTTTTGCAAGATGTCATGAGAATGAAACCACTGCAAGAGCAGCAAGACCATGAAATGTCAGTCCATGACAACCATGCCATGATTTCCATGTTATGACTACTTACGTATGCTCGAAATACAATCATGTTCTGTCATACCAATATTGATATCGATACCATTATCCAAACGACCAGGAGAGCTGAAAGTCATAAGCGGCTAGATAGACAGACAGATAGATACGCTCAAAGTCGCTGAAGCTCGCTAAGAAATGCTTCGCATTTAAAAATCGCCAGTAGTCCAAGAGCAAGGTGCGCGCCAAGCTAACAGCCAGTGCGAACTCGTGACGTGGGCTATAGTTCACACTCCCACCACGTTGACATTTGCGTCGTGAGGTGCTTTGCATTTTGCTCAGACACGCGGTGTGCACTTCGATATTGATTTTAAATATTTTAGGCTACATTTTCCTTTGATATTTCATAGATGTGTATCACAGTGTGCCTCCGCATAAATTTACCTCTCGCCTTCAAACTTTCATGCCAATGGTCCTTAATTCGCAGGCACGCTTACTTCCGTGACGCACGCGTCAACGCATAACTCACGCTTCCTAGAAAAGCTATGCCTGGAACATCGTTTTCTTTTCAATTGGGAGCCTCCTGCCAGCACGAAATCTCAGAGGCCATGCCTCTCCCGCCTTGTGTTGCGACCAGCCGCCGCGCGAGACCACTCGCCTCCGTACCGCTCAGTCACGTGACATACCCGTACTGCTGTCACGTGACATCACGGCTGTTCGGAGGCGAAACTTGTAGGTGTTCTGTGAGGCAACTGTGAGAGCATGGCTGTGTTCGCAGGGGGCGGCCGTCGGAGATGCTCGCCTTCGTATTGTAGGAGGAGGAAAAAATCAGGGGGTAGGGCAGCGCGTTCGCGGCTCACGTTCCAGGCATAATTTTTTTAGGAGGCGTTAGCATAACACTACAACTTGTCATGCACTCAATCAGCGGCGTAGGCAGTTTTTTTTTCTTTTTTTTTAGGGGCGAAACTTCTTAGGAACAAGCAATGTCCCCTGTCCGTCTCGGCGTAACGTGTGCCACAGGGGATGCGAGATGGCGGTACTGGAGTGTTCACTAGATGGACACACAGACGGCGGACGGACAGAAGCAAGAATGAACGGACAGGCTGAAGGTCGCTTCGCCCCACTCATCATCATTTACTCCGTGAGTATGCTGCGATTTTTTTTTTTTCAGGGAGGGGGCACCACTTTTTCAAGGTTTTTGTTTATCGTTGTGTATGTCGTGGGAAAAATTACGGGGGGAAAGGCACAGTGTGCCAACCTCTGTCAATGCCACATACTGCATTGCACACAACACACTCAGTATAAAGAAAACAAAAAGAACAATAGAACTTTATTTTACACCTCCCTAAACCAATGCGAGGAAATTTCTTGAAAAGACGGACATTGATTACAACTTCTTGCGCATGTGGAGTTTTTCAGTGCATGTATCATTGGCAATCCATTACGCCGGCGCTCTTCCACCGACATAACTTCCCACAGCAACTACTAACCCCGGATACTTCAAAAGTAGTGTGACCTGAAATTTACGGGAAAGCAAGCTCAGCCTAACTATTTCTATGCATATACATATATCTCAAAGTTAGCTTGGACCGTAAAGCGAATAACAGGGTAATTATCGATTTTGCACAAAAAGCATTCTATAGAAAAACGAAGTCTCTCCACCCCTATATACTTATCAATTGAAACGCCGACCGCTTTACCGTCACGTTGAGCAAAATCATTGTGTGCTTCCTCACAGCGGGACACACTGTTGAAAGCAAAGCTGTATCAAACCCGAGGAATGATTGTCATCCATAAGTGATTTTTCGAAAAACAAGGTTGATTGTTTCGTAATAGGAATCTGTAAAACACGAAAGTAAAACGTGTGCTCACAGAAGTGGTTTAATGTTTACTCTACATTATGGGAGCTTGCATAATGTATATTGGTGTTGTTTACCACCTCTTCTACTAAAAGAAAACTCTATTACACTTTAGTCTACTTGAAGATTGCCTGTTGTTTACTAATATGGGCAACTACCACCAACGTAACTAGACTAACAATACTGCAAAAACGAGTGCTGCGTATTTTTAAAAATTACATAGCGGATATGCAGGATTAGCATACCCGAAAATTATTCGAGACATGACATGCTTACGGCGGATCAAGTTTGCCTTTATAAACTTATACAGCACATACACATCACCGGCATGTATAAAGATATTGGCACGGTATCTGAACCTTGGTACGCGTTTAGGCAGCAGATAAGGAAGCTTCCGAAGATAAGGGCGAATTGCAGGAAACAATTACCCTATCAAGCTATACAAATTTCGAACAAACACAAAGGCATAAAATTGGACAGATAGACTTAGTAAGATCAAAAGAATGCATAAAACATTTCTCGTGACGACAGCATGCATTTTGTAGGCTGGTGTGATACTTTGTTGTACTACTAGCATTTCTGCTTTCTGTTCATGTAAGTGCATTGCACTGATATTCGTAACGCGATACAAAGTCTTTTCAATTTACCTGGCGAGTGTATACTGTGTAAGTGAGCAAGTGATCTGTGTGAACCACTTGTTTATGTTATATTTATTTATTACATTCTGCAGGCCTCATATCGAGGCCTTAGCCAGGAGTGGGGCATAAATACACAACCCAGAACAAGCTCGAAGTATTAAATAGAACTGCACGAACAAAAAAGAAACACATGACTTAGTATTCTGCAAATCAACGGCATTGGCAAAATATGCAAAAGCAACGAAAGGGAACCAATTGCACGGCAGTTAGTACTCGCATAGCACAAGGTACTCACATTAAGTATTTACATAGCAAAAAGCATTGCAGGTACTGACATTGTACTTACATAGCACAGAAAGTCAAAGGAAAAAAGAAAAAGAAAGTTTCACCATTTATTCGAACACAGCAAAGTGAAAGCAAATGAGTACATGACTTTACATGACGTTTCGAGCATAGTGGCAATTAAAAAACTTCATTTGTGATCGCCTGCAGAAAAGAATCAATGTTGGAATGTTCTACCGCTTGAGAACATAAGGCGTTCCACTCGACGATTGTCCGAGGAAAGCAAGAGTACACAAAAGTGTTTGTTCTACACTTCAGCTCGGCCACCTTTTTTGCGTGAAGAGAACGAGTAAAGCGGCTAATGGCAGGTTTTATGAATGCGGATGAATCAACTCGTAGCATTTTGCGATAGAACAAATATAATAACTTTAACCTGTCATGACAGTGCCTTGTTTCAAGTTTCTCTAGTCCAGCTTTCTGTAGGGGGTGGGACGGGGATGTTTTCCAACCATAACTGTTATACATGAACCTAACAGATTTTCTTTGGATACTTTCCAGCTTTAGTTTATTGGAGGCTGTCCAGGGATCCCAGGCCGCCACTGCGTACTCCAATATGGGCCTAATAAACGTCCTGTAGGTTAATAGTTTTATTTCCGTTGTTGAGTGACCCAGCGTGCGCTAAAGATATGCCAGTTGTCTGTAGGCTTTTTTAGCAATAAATGTTACATGTTCATTCCAGTGCAAATCGGAGGTTATCATTACTCCTAAATACTTATAGCTTTGCACTAAGCTTAAAGGTTGATTATTGATGAAGTAGGTAAATTCAAGTGGCTTATTCTTGCGGGTTATGGTCATTGCCACTGTTTTTTTACTATTAACTGTAATCTCCCATGTAAAACACCAGTTTGCAATTGCACCTAATGCTTGATTTAGAAGGACCTGAACATTAGGGCTAGATAACTACTGGTATATTATGCAGTCGTCTGCGAATAGCCGAATTTGGACGCCTATGCTCTGAACAATGTCATTAATATATAGCAGGAAAAATAGAGGCCCAAGAACGGAGCCCTGTGGAGCACCAGATGCCACCGGAGCTGAAGGAGAAGCTGTGCCATCAATGACTACACATTGCGGCCTTGACGAGAGGTACGCAGCAATCCTGGCCAAAAGGCGATCAGTTTTGAGAATGGGCTTCAGTTTTAGTATCAGCTTGAAATGGGATACCCGGTCAAAGGCTTTTTCGAAGTCTAGAAATATTATATCTACCTGATTATGCCTGTCTAATGCTAAAGCGAGGTCATGTATTGTCAAGACTAGCTGGGTTACTGTAGACATCCCTCTACGAAATCCATGTTGCCGATTTGATGATTGATTGATATGTGGGGTTTAACGTCCCAAAACCACTCTATGATTATGAGAGACGCCGTAGTGGAGGGCTCCAGAAATTTAGACCACCTGGGGTTCTTTAACGTGCACCCAAATCTGAGCACACGGGCCTACAACATTTCCGCCTCCATCGGAAATGCAGCCGCCGCAGCCGGGATTCGAACCCGCGCCCTGCGGGTCAGCAGCCGAGTGCCTTAGCCACTAGACCACCGCGGCGGGGCTCCATGTTGCCGATGGTGAATCAAATTATTGCTCTCAACAAAGGAAGATATGTGCTTAAACATAATATGTTCAAGCAGCTTCACAGAAGTACATAAAATCGATATAGGCCTGTATGAAGAAGGTGATGATTGGTCGCCTGATTTAGATATGGGGGCAATTTTAGAAAATCTCCAGTCATCCGGAAGTTCCGCACGAATCAGTGATTTGCGATATAGCAGAGTCAAATACTTCGTGCACCATTCAGCATATCACTCAAGAAAAGCGTTCGGTATTTCATCAATACCAGGAGATTTCTTTGTGTCTAATTTAAGAAGCAACGTCGGGACCCCCTCCTCACTAATGAATATGTCATCAATTGGCAGTATTTCTTCGAGATGCGACGTTTTTGGAGCACTGCCATTATCCTTAGTGAACACAGAGCAGAAATATGTGTTAAGTACTTGAGCTATTTCAAGTTAGTCGTCGAGTACTGTGTCACCGGCGGACAGACACGGCAGAGACTTTTCTTGCGGTGACAAGTGTCGCCAGAACTTATCAGGCGATGAGAGAAGAAAGTTTTTCAGTGTCACATTTTGGAAGTGCACTTTTGCTTTCTTGATACCGTTTCCTAGCATAGTGCGTAGCTCAGTAATCTTTTCAGCGTTAGCGTTTGTTGGATGACGTTTGTGCCTAGTTCTTGCCTTTTCAAGCTTACGCCCCATTCGAACGTGGTCCCTCGTAAACCAAGGGTTATAGCTGCGCACAATCTTTTGTTTTTTTGGCACGAACTGCGCAATGCATCGAAAAACCAGTTACTTAAAGAAATGCCCCATTTGTTCGATGGAGCCATCAGTTGATTCGTACAGAGTGCTGAAGTCTGAGAACGAACTACCAAGAAAATCTAGTACGTCGACGGCACTAGCATGTGTAAAGAATGGGATTTTACTTTCTTTTATTTGAAGTTTCGAAGAAAACTGCATTTCTAAAGTTAAGGATATCATCTTGTGATCAGACATTCCTTCAAAAATATATATTCTTGGATTCCTCCTTAAAAGCTCATTGGAAACAAGAAAAAAGTCCAAAATAGACTCTGCTGTTTGTTGAGTGCGTGTGGGGGACTTAACTAACTGGGTTAAGTTGTGCAAGATAACGAGGTCAATTAACGGTTGAGACGCGTCAGTAAGAGCTTCTGGGAAATAGTCTGACCAATTAATTGCTGGTAATTTCAAATCGCCCACGAGTAACAGGTTGCCGGAACGAATAGTGTTCAAACACAAGAACTCGTTTAGGTTTTCAGCAAAGGAACTATCACAGCCCGGTGGGCGGTATATACCCACAACAATCAGGTTGCATTCTTCAAGGAATAATTTAAGCACAACACTTTCAATGCCCGGCACATTCGGTAATCTGGAGGCCCGCAGCGATTCCTTGAGAAAAATAGCGTATGTATAGAAAAATGCATGTATAATGTATATTCTGTGTTAAATATATTTTAATATGTATTATGTGGTGATTGCATAAGGATGTACATATGCAATATTTGTAATCCGAAGAAGTCGATGTGAGCTTTTGAGTTTTCTCAGTTTTATATTGAGCTCAACCCGTTTTTCCGGACATTCTCGAACGCAACTCAAGAACATCCAGATAATATCGCGCGATGAGCGTGCATCACCACATCGTCATGACACGGCGGCACGCGCTCTCATCTTTTACGCATAGTACTTTTGACGCTCACTTGCGCGCCCTTATCTCACGGTGGGGAGAATTGTAAGTATTGGCTGGCTTTGTACTTTCACCAGAACAATTCTGTGAAAATGAAAGAACATACAATAAAAATGAAAAAACTAACTAAAGACACTGTTTTGGTGGTTACCAATGTTTATTTACGAGCTTCCATCAGTAGTCCCTGCAGAAGGAAAAAAAGGAGCAAAAATTATGTAAGACTTGTACTGCAACAACCTGTAAATGTCATGCTTACTTTGGAATATAGCCATCTTTCTGTGCCAACCGCGTTATGCAGTCGTCAGACTCCCCCTGCGAAAAAAAGAAAATGCATTGTTGTGTTGCTGCAACGCCAGTAATACAGCTGGCAAAGAACACTTGTCAAAAGGACCAGCAATCAAGGTGGCCTTATATCTTGCAATACATGGGGATCTTAAAAAGTAATGATTGCTGCCATGTTATCTCCTTAGAGAAAGTCAGCGCAGAAGAGGAGACTAAGTTGTTCGTTCCAAAGTTCTTTCGTGCTCTCCCCTCTTTCTACTGTTGATGAGCCACTCAAAGGAGAACATATAGGGTTTTGAAGGGTACTAGCTCTAATCTGATGTCATTCGTCCAGCTCGCGCATTTCAACCAGCTGGGGGCCCGGCAACGGTGATGTCAATGCGAATTACGTATAGACTTATTCTTCTTGACCTCCTCTAAAGTGGATATCACTGTCACCTTCAAATGGCTTATACTACTGTTTATTTCATGAGTCAAATAAACACACATTAAAAAAAAAATAAACCTGTGACGATTTAAATTATTCTTTTTGGATGAGTTCATTTTGGAAAAAATAAGTACCAGCGCAGACACTCACTAGAGGTACGACACACGCAATCGCCTCCCTTACTTTTGTAAAAAATAAAGTTTTGATCGTCATCATCATGTACGCGTCATCTCTCTAATGGCTGCCCTCTCGGATAATTTGGTACAGTTCACAGGGTTGAAACTTGGAATGTTGTAGGTATAGGCATGTTGGTAATTCATCGCTGTTGTCCATCGTCTTGTGCCTGTGTTCATCCCTACTGTACTTGCTTTGTTTTATTCGTCTAATGAACACACTAACTACGGCAGAGTTCATGAGAAAATGGAGGTTAGAAATGGTCAAAGAAGCTTTTGTTCTTGAAGGTACCATTTTAATAACAAATCGATTGTGATCACAATAGCAAATACAATGGCTGTTGCCTTGACAAAGTTTATACTGAAAATGTTGCCTCCAGCAACACTTGTTCACCACTGTTATCCACTAGCAATGCATGCTCACACAATCAACAACTCTTGCAAACTTAAGAGTTAAAAACTTTATAATAGGTCCCACACAACCACTTCCTTGGCATAAAGTAGGCCACCCTGCAAGAATGTTAACGAGAATATGCACAAGGCTTGTGTGAGTAGCAGAGAGAGCAATGCTATCATGGACTGGAGAGTGAAGTGAATTCTGATGGTACGCTTCATTGGCATCATATCAAAGCCAAGACAACAGCGCACTGCTTCTCTTTGTATTGCATTAACATGTGAAATACAGAAAAAGCTCATTTTGAACATGCGGATACTTCGGATAAGTTCCAGATAGAACATGCCTTGTTTAACTACATCCAAATCTCTAAACTTGAGTCATTATTGCCAGCGACCCGGTCATTTTGGACACTCCACGAATGTGCCGAGCGCGATGTGCCGCAAAGATGTGAAAAAGACATTCTCGGACAGCCAAAAATGGCCGTAGGGTTTAAGAAAGCTGTGGTCACCACCCCTAATGGCATTGTTGGTATGTAGTGAGAGACTGGCTCAGAGCAAGCTTCAGATTAAGACACGGGAATATTGAGCAGCAACTACATAGGGAACGAAATCATACAAATGGCAAATGACTGAAATTGCGGTTTTTACTACACTTGCAGATTTCCCAAGAAAATGAAAGAGCATTGATGAAATATGCATTTATTGTTTTCTTGACACTTTCAGCATCTGGTTAATTTGGACAGTTTTTCCAGTCTCTTGGAATCTGAGTTACTGCACAGATTTTACTGTACACCCAAACCTCGTAACGAAATTGCATCGTACATGAAAATAGGTTCGTTATATATAAAAATTTGTTATGAAGGGTTATTTTTAACACTATATTTATTACAAGGCCATTTTTAGTTTACTTCATTATATCTGGGTTCATTATATCGGGCTTTGAGTATAATTGAAAGACTAAATGGTAACCCACACCAAGCTGAAAAGTTAGATATAAGAACTCCCTTCAAACAGCTAATGCACACACAAAAGCTGTGGCCCTTAAGGTCCCAAGAAACTGCTGTAAAGACAGGATGTTTTTGTTCTCTTCAAAACATTGGCAAAATACTGCGATGCCGGAGCAGCGAAGCACCAAAACCAACTACCACCATGCTAACACTTTGTGGTTGTGAGTGAAAAAACATTGCCCGTAAGCAAAAAATTTGAGGTAGGTGCCATAAAGCTAAAAGCTGGAGGGCAAATGCACATTGGTTTCCTTGCAGCACACTTAAGCCTCCACTGACAATCAAGGACCGGCTAGCAATCGAGAAGGTGACAGTGTACGAGTGCAGATATCGTGATCGCTTTGAACTTTTAAAAGCTTACCGGTGCCCCAATTCTTTCCTGCACAGTACAAAGTGCCTTCAGAATAGACTCTCTCAATTAGGCACAAATAGGCCAACAAAATTAGCCTCTTGAGCTAACGCAAACCTTACTATAACAACGTCACATCTGCCACAAAATGCTTCGTTAAATAGGAAAATTTGTTCTAAGCATACATTCTTAACACTACTGCAAAATATTATATGAAGCCAGCCCTTCATATAATGTGAAGCCCCCTGGCTGCCTCAACCCAGCAGCACAGCTCTTCCGACTCATAAGAAAGCTGTCGAAACCGAAACCCATGCCAAAACCACACAAGTGTTCACTGAAGAAGTGGACGACGCACTTTTTGAGTATCTCAAGCTGGACGGGCTGTCAGTAACAGATTCCTCTCTGAAGAAGCTATCAAAATATTTCAGAGCTTGCAGCTAGGAAATTTTACTGCGTCAAAAGGCGGAAACAGCGATTTGGTGTGACAGTGCAGCAAGCAACAAACGAGTCAGAAGACACCTGAGGACTTCTCGAAGTCAGCAAAGGTATTTCCCTCTGCGGTGAATGCCCTACAAGCACGCCACGACTATGCTCTGTACAACATGTGCAATATGGACCAGATGGTGCTTTGAACGGACTATCTATCGAACAGAACAACGTGGCTGGCATGGCCAACACCGACTGCCTCCATAGAGGCTTTACAGTTACACTGGCAGCAAGTGGACACAAACTTCCAACCTTTGACATTTTGAAAAAAAAAAAAAAAAAACACAAGCAGAAAGATACCCGCCAAGGCATTTATGAGCCTTCAAATACTAGGTGAGTGGCGAAGACTGTACACCGGGTTCTTTTTGGTAGCTTTTACGGCGGACAATGACAATTGGAAATGTGCTTAAAATTACAGTGCGCTCAGTTGACTGAATCTTTACAGACAGCAGACGTTACTTTGAAACAGACCACTTGAGGCCAACCATCGGAGTGCTTGGGAGATATTTATGAAGGAGAAAAAACACTGAAACGCAACCTGCGAGAGCAGTTGTGGCAGGATGCCCTCAACTTTATGTCCGAGGCTTGGGCTGCTGTCACCACCGAGACAGCCGTGCATTCTTTCCAAGGATTGCAAAATTTCTGACAGGCCCGGTGGCTCCGAGGATGGCGAGCTGCACGACTGCCTGTCAGACGACGGCGCTGTGGCATCCAAGCTTCCCGAGAACTTACAAAACGAGTGCCCGAGTCCGAAGATTTCTTTGATGGCATCGAAAGCGATTAATTAGATTGAATGCCACTGAATAAATCTTTTTCGGTTTCAGTGCGTTGCCTTTCCTACCAGGAAAAGGGGGGGGCGGAGGAACATTTGGCCGCAACTTTTGGATTTCGAGGAAGTTCCGAGCAAGAACCCCTCCTCGACATTCCCCAATTATCCCCACGCCGAGAGGGGGTGCTTTATCATGATTTTACAATGTATATGTGACTAAGCTACTCTTTCATTACTTCGTTATATCGAGGTTTGAGTGTATATCTGCCAGCCACATTGTTCAGCACCTGCTTAGAGTTGCACAGGCACAAAAGGTGCTACACTAAGCACGGAACTACAGCACTGAGGCACCAGGCACATCTTTCGCTTTGATTGTGTTAACTAGCATACAACACAATGCTCTCCGCATACATTTGGGTGCTCACACCACTCCAACAAGCACATGTTCACAATGGCGACTAACAGCAGTTACAAAACTAAGCTGATCAACAAGTACTGCAAACTGTTGCTTTTGTGAAGAGCAACCACTTTGAGGTATCAGCTCACTACACAATCTTTCAGTTGCATGCTGCAACTGTATGACCAAATTGCCAACACTGCAACTGTAAGAAGGCCACCAAAAATAACGTTGTTCGGCAATGCAAGGGTGACCCACAACAGCAGTCTGCACTCAACTGCTGACCAGCAGGTCGCGGGATCGTATCCCAACCGCGGCGGCTGCATTTTTGATGGAGGCGGAAATGCTCGAGGCCTGTGTGCTTAGATTTGGGTGCACTTTCGGAGCCCTTCACTACGACGTCTCTCATAATCATATGGTGGTTCTGGGACGCTAAAGGCCAACAATCATATATAATGCAAGGGTGACATTCCTAGACAATGCTGCTAGCTTCCTTCCAGAATGCATCTGTCTCTCCTATTAGTAAGTGACGTTAATCAGGCAGAGAAATCTGATTAACCAGACTCCCAAAACGGCCGTGGCAAGAAGCCGACCAGCACTCTTCGAACCACCAGCAAGCAACTCTCAATGACCTCGTCGTGCCGCTAATAAAGTTATTTCTATCTCTGCAGTCACCAAAGTTTGTGTTATGAGCCAATGGTGGTGCGAGTTGATGCAAATCACACTGATCACAGGGCACGTCAGTGTGACCGTAAGTCGGTCTTGCTAGGCTGTGCAAATTTCCCGTCTCACTAACCCGGCGAATCCCCAGTGTGAATGAGGGCCAAGAGTGAAGCACACATTAGTGATGCATCATGCAACTCACCATGCGGCGGATGGCACCACAGATGGCGTAGGCCGTCGTTTCCCCGGTCGCCCGGCCAGACTGTTCATCTACCTGAAATACAAATGGTGATTCAGTGCCATGGTCAGAGAAAATGCAGTTACAATTCCCGGTCAGTAATGCATAACATTACCTTTTACACAAATGTAATAACCCCTCTCACACATGCAGTCGGCGCCACAACTTCATAGACCACTACTTCTTGGAAAACTTCGAAATTATGACTCAAGTCGGTTGAACTGCACGGGTACACGTTAGTTGAAGACTTCGCGCCTATCGCGGTCTTCAAACTTTCGACGCTAAATATGCGATGTAACGCTAAACAGCGTGTTCAGTGCAAATGCTAACCGTTCTTATTAAAGTACGTAAAAGGAAGCGGTAAACATCTCGCGTATTACGGGTCCAAGTCATGTCCACGAAGTGTGCAGTACTGGGGAATTCATTTTTACCACATTTGACCACATGCGGTTCTTTCAGGCGGGCGCATGAAGCCAATCACGGCTGTCCGTTCATTCAGCCCCCGTCGAAACGCTGCGCCGTGTTAGGTATTCGAACCCGTGGCATCGCGCTTCGTAGCGCAAACACCATGGCCACCATGTTATTGTAACTGGTGCGCACACGACTAACCAAGACACAAATGGACGCAATCCTCACAGTTTCACAATCAACATACACGCAGAACACGTAATCGCGTATTCAAAGCGTGTCGTAGGAAAAAAACTGCAGGCAACTTACAATTGCCAAGTTGATCTGGATGGAAGCATGGTCCTTGGCGTGGATGATGCGGTTGCTCGTAGAGCTGCAAAATGGTTTTATCGAAAATCAAGTTTTCGTTCTTGAATTCCCGGCAGAAACTTCCGCGGCCAACGCGACATTTAACATGAGCGGCCGGCCTCGAGGAGAGAGGCAAAACACGTGCACTCACCACTTGCGGGGAATGTACAGATCGACGTATTCTCCGGCCTCGTTCTGCATGGTTGGCTAACCTGAAGTTGCTCGCGAACACTGTCACGGAAAGAAAAGCGCGGTTAAGCACTGTTTTCACAGCAAATATGGCACAAAGGCGCCTGCCGAAATTTGACGATACCTTCAGCAATGGCGTCAGTGATGAAAAAGGGCTGGGACTGGCAATAATCACATTTGTCGTATGTGGCCGTTAATAACACTTGGCGCTACCAACCGCATAATAAAAACGTTCATATTTTTACGTCTTGTTTCTTAAGTTGTGTTATAAAACAAAGGAAAATAACTTTAACTTCAGTTTTGTGTATTTATTTTTATTAATACTTATGTTGATTAAGCACAAGGCATTAGTTTTGTATTGATATGTGGTAAGTCTAGTAGGCAATTCTTAGATGGCTTCCGGGCTTGCATCGCATACATATGTCTTTACGTTTACTAAGAGCACGTGTGATTGCTGGCTGCTGCAATTTCGTCGCAGCCGGCGACGTGCGGCTGTAAATAACTGATTTGGTTACGAAAACCTAAGATTCAATGAACATAGGCGTCTGATTTTGCACGCAGCAACTCGTTCCACAGCTGTGACCTGTTCAGTCCGGCCGCTCGTCGTTTTTCTGTGTGTATCGTCGATTCGAAGTCGTCAACATGGCTAAAGCAAAGCGGATCGGAGCTAGGAAAACAAGCTCTTTCAACAAGGGAACTCACAGTTTGAACCCAGGTAACCGCTTGACCGTTTCTTTATCACTAAGTGTTTATGTACCGAGGTGGTTTCGCTTTGATCTGTGCCATGAAGGGTTGAAGAAATGATCAGACCCGTCCGTGAGCTTGTCGCGACTGTGAAGATGACAGCTTTGACGTGTTCGGTGTCCTTGCAGATCGGCCCAAGAAAAGCAATGACTCCACGATGCGAGACAAGTCGACCATCAAGCGTCTCCTCATGTACAAGAACTCGAGACCGTACAGGTATTATGACTGTCATTCGCTGATCAGCGCGTGTGCGAAACCCGCCGCGTACTTTGTGCGTTCTTGGTTGCGATGACAGCGGTCGATTATGGGTACTGAACGACGCGACAGGTTACTACGATTGCAATTAACAGCAGTCGTAAGATGAGATGCAACTTGCTGTCAAACAGGCATGTTGCTATAAGTCGTTTTTAGCAACCAAAGTTGTTCAGACGATGGCAGTCACTGTTGAAATAGCAGGTTGATGTCCCGAAGATTCCCACAGCGCCACACAATCGTCGCACAACATAAGTGCATGAAACGTTAGGATTTGAGCAATCCATGTTGTGACGATTGAACGGCGTTACACTCCGATACCCATTTCATAACTTTTCGCGCAACCTTTTACCCGAAACTCATTGTGGGTGAATTTAGCACCATAAAAAAAAAAGTCAACTTTGATGTTGTGGTGCAGAACAGTGCCACAGTAGCTCATTTCTCATTGAGACTGTACACTTCATAACTGACTACTGATTCAGAAATCCGCTCAATTATTTCTCTGTTCCGTGACCACCTATAGTGGCTTGCCTACGGTATTTAATTACTGAGCACGAGGTCACGGTTTCAATTCCCAGCCAGGACGGCTGTATTTTGATCGGGGCGTAATGAAAAAAAAAACACTTGTGAACGAATTTCTTCTTGACCTAGAGCCTCTCATTTCGAGAAATCACTTTAGTAGGCTCGTGCTGTGAATGGATAAATGACAAAAGAAAAGGCTCACGGCCTGTTAGCCTGACTGTTGGCGGGGGGACCCATTTTTTTGTAGGGAGCAACCAAATGAATGCTACAGGCCAAAAAAAGTACAGGGCGTGTTAATTGTTGTTCTTTTCGCTGCGGTGTAATTATTAAGGCAAGTGGACAAGGAAGCACCATTTCGATCAGTGCGACCCGAACCAACAACTTTTGAATACGGAGGCTGTGAATATGAATTTCACTTACTGAAATGGTGCTTTCTAGTCCATTTTGATTCCTTTCAATTTTGGTAATAGTCATTATAGTACAGGTCACTGTTCAAGACACTCGTGTAAATAATGGGGGATCGGGAGAGCGGGGTGTCTTTCTTTGAGATTTATCTTTCAAAAATAACTACTGAAGCCCTCCCAAAGAGCAGAAAGAATGTACAAAGGTGAATTCTGCTTTTTGTTTGACAAGTCGTTGTTGAGAAGTGACTGTTGAGCACAAGCTTTCTGCTATGATATGGCTCACGTCTGGTAGGCCACAGTGTTAATAGCATTTAGTTTGATCATCTAAAGTAAATTTAGTATTGCCAATCATCTACCCCAATTTATTTATGCAGAAGTTTTGGTGGAAGTCATTGGAAATGTAGTATGAATCCAATCGCTCGACTATGTTTGTGTTATTTACTGATTTAGTGCTCGTATATGTCTGAGGACAAATGAAACAAAATGAGACACCATGGCAAGTTGTGTGTCCCCCCTCAAAATTTTTCTAGTTTTCTCCCACCACTACGAAACAACAAATAATGTCCCTATGCTTTCCTTAGTTTGATTAAGTGGGTAAATGAACACCTGTCTTACACCCTGATTGTCTGTAACTAACGCTGTCTGTTGTGGTGTTGTTCCGCAGAGACCGCAAGGGCAAGATTGTCAAGGCCGCACCGTACCAGTCGTGGGTGACTTCTGGCACCGTGGCCCGAGTGGCACCAAACCCCAAGTGGTTTGGCAACACCCGCACCGTCAGCCAGGGGGCGCTGCAACAGTTCCAGCAGGAGCTGGGGCAGGCCATGCGCGACCCTTACCAAGTGGTGATGCGGCAGAGCAAGCTGCCCGTTAGCCTGCTGAACGAGAAGGCCAAGGTATCCAGCCAAGTCATCTCACTTTTTCTAGTCTAGTCTTTTACTTTTTTCCAGCGTTCACTGTTTTGTGAGCGTAAGACATTGGAACTGTTAGTGACATAGCGTACTGCTCAGTAGAAACAGTTGACCAATTTCCAAAGTACCAGTCGACCCATGTTGTGACAAACATGGGTCATTGTCTTTCATCCAACACAGTATTGTCAATATGTTGCTGTGGTCATGTTACCATGTCACGGCGAGTGTAGGCAATGAAGCAAAGGTCCACGTGCCTCTGGCACGGTGGCCCTACAAATAGCTCAACCATAAATAGTATGTGACTTATGTGCACAGTAGTGTGCTGGTACGAGCACTTTAGATCGCTTATTAGTAAAAGGTATTGTGCTTGGCAGTCGTGTGGCAATTGAACTGCCCTTTGCAGAATGCCAGAGTGCACATCCTGGACACGGCAAGCTACGAGGCAACGTTTGGCCCCAAAGCACAGCGCAAGAAGCCACGTATCTCAGCTGGAGACTTGAACGTGAGTATACTTGAAATCTTTATGTGCACGCTACAGTAGGTGAGTGATGCTGCTTGTCCATTTGCTGTAAAAGCAGCACAACAGATGTTGTGGCTGCACTTTAATGGAGGCAGAAAATCACTTGGGTTATGGACGGCAGCAATTACTGCGGTAGACAACTATGGCGCCAGAATCGACCCTTGCTCATATCGGCTTTCCCTGTAAAAACTGCAGTTGAACCCCTTGATGAGAAATATGTATCAGCGGCCAACGTTTGCATCTTATATAAGGAGTCCCTTACAAGCTGGGTACGACATATGGGTTTTCTCGTCAAAAGCTATTTCAGTGCAGGCCCACCGGTGTCTCTTACTTCAGTGTCTCTTGTAAACGTGTTTGACTGTACAAATAATTTTGCCTATGCTCTCCTTGGCTTCATTATCTACTGGCATTGTACAGCTTTGTTTAGTTCGGCTGTGCTGGGACAAAGAGACAATTGAAGTTATGTTTGCAGGAGCTGGTCCAAGCCGCTGACACTTCTCAAGCGCAACACGAGGAGACAAAGAAGGATGCTCCAGAAGAGGAGGCAAGGGCTACCGTTCGTCAGGAAATCATGGCCAAGGGCCAGTCTAAGCGCATCTGGAACGAACTGTACAAGGTGAGCAGGCGTGGCTTATTCAGCGAACAGCACCATCTATCAAGCAGATTGTACAGAGTGAATAAATAGACTGTACCAGGGATGGGCAAATCTTCGGTTGCTAACGTTGAGGCTAAGGCTAATTGGTTGATGCTTATAACAGGGAAAAAAAACAGTCTGTGTGTACTAAGGATAGGCGAATCTTCGGTTGCTAAGGTTGAGGCTAAGGATAATTGGTTGATGCTTATAACAGGGGAAAAAAAAAACAGTCTGTGTGTACTAGGAATAGGCGAAACTTCGGTTGCTAAAGCCTGTTTCACATGCGAGCGATTTTGGTCCAAGAGCGGAGCGACAGCCGCCACGCAAGGCTAAAACAGGTTTTTACCGCGGTGACTGGACGCTCTTGTGAAATTCGCCCGAGTTTCGCTAGCGGCACAAGCGGCAGAGCGACCAGTGACGTCGTTTGACACGTGATGACGGGGGTGGAGTCGAGAAGTTGACGCGCGCTCTGCGAGGAACTGGTTCCAAAGAACAACTCGCTCCGACTGAGTAGCAGACGACATCCGTCCTCTCCCCGGCTCACAAATGTTTCGCACTGCTTTCAACAAGTCGCTGATAGAAGTGTTGAAACGATCTCTTCTTTGTGACGTCAAGATGAAGGATTTCCGCAAGAACCATAAGAAGAGCATTCTTTGGGAACAAATTGCCGAACTCGCATAGTTCCATAAAGTAAACGTCGCGGCTTGAACTGGCCATGTTCACTGGTGAAGTCGAAGTGCAGCTGTTTTCCTTTCGTTGCTCTCGACGATGCTTTTGCCGTAGTGACAATCGCGTGCGGTGCCTTTTTTAATTTCAATAACATTAGTATAACATTATTTTTATTTCAATAACATTATTATGTCGCAGCAATTATTGCTGGTTGAACAAATGATGACATTTGGTGTCGCGGTGCATAGATGAAAGGCTTCACACGAACGAGAGAGCAAGGACGGCTTCTACGGTAGTGGACTTGAGAAGTAGAATTCCACACAGGTCACTGCAAAGGAATTTCGTGGTGTGACTCAACAAAAAAGGGGCGCGAAGCTTCCTGTCATGGTTCTGGGAAATAAGGCACTCTTCAGGGGCCTTTATTTTTGTTCTCCCCTTCAACAACACCTTGAATTCTCACTAAAACCCTGGCTGACTTGTCCGCGTCCTCTGCGACGCTTTCCTCGCAATGAGCAATTGCACCGCAGAGCGCTCAAGTTTGCAGGCTGTCGACAGGTCCTGCCACACTGGCCAGCTGCTCTCCGTGACATTCAGTGCAGGAATGGGCGGCTGGCTAGGTGAAAATAGATGTTCGGTCGCGAGCACAACATACACTGCGTAGATAACGAGGACAGCTGTTGATTTCAGGCACCAGGGCAGCAACACATGCCTAGAAACATGCATCTAAAATACACGGTCGAATGCTACCAATTGAATGTCACTATGTCCCGACGGCAAAGGTGTGTTGTGTGAAATGATGTGATACTTCGGCTTTCCTGCTCACCACCGCAGTATTTGTGCACGCAAATGCAAGCTAAAGCAAGGATTGCTGCGTAGTCCCTTACCTGCGCCACGCACAAGTGTATATACAGCAGTCAAAGAACCGGGACCATGAGCGTATCACGTATATTATGCTACCTGCCGTTGATGAAACTCTTCATTCTGGAGTGCTTTACGGAATTATTGAAAAATCTAAGAGGCTTACTCTCTAGCGTGGAAGCATACGAATTCGAGCGCCAGAACATATGTAGACCATTCAGAAACCCCAATGAAGGATGTGTTCGCATGAGCCAAAGGGTGACCACAAACACTGCCGAAGCTTACTACTTAGAGTTTTTATAAAAACTCTTATTTTGACTCGAGCGAACAGGTACAAAAGTTTAGGTATAAATTTTGCGAGTTGTGTATACTGGGCTGACAGAAACCTCGTTCAGTGTCCCAATGTTAAATCGCTGAAAACAAAAGCAATGAATTGGAGAAACATGGGAAGTGCTGCGCAAAACGCGCTCGCAGTTTTTAAGCATTCACCTTGCTGGAACGGCTGTATAATAAACCATACAAGCAAACCTTTTTTTTTTTTCTTCTACATGGTCAGTTAAATCACTTATATGAGCGCGCAACAAGAATCATACGTGAAAAAGCTAGGACAAAACAAAAAGCAACTGCAAACGTTGCTTATTTGTTGTAAGATACATGTTAAAACTAGTTCAATCAGTGTACAGACGCGTAAAAGTCGAGCGGCTATTGATGATAAACCTCGTAGCACAGAGGCGCCAAATGAAGGACACTTGGAGGAGAGCACGGCTTTCAGATACCACTGAAAACAGCGGCTGACGGGCGCCTTCCGCCGACAACACTGCCCGCTGGAGCGGCGGGCGTCGCGCAACAGCAGCGGTAGCAGCGGCGCATGTGAAACGAATGCGCGTCCGCGCGTCCTCCCGCCGCTTATCGCCGCGACCGCCGCCGCTCGTTCGCTCGCATGTGAAACAGGCTTAAGGTTGAGGCTAAGGCTATTCGGTTCATCCTTATTTATTTATTTATTTATTTATTTATTTAGCAATACTGCTAGCCCCAACATGGGGCCATAGCAGAGTGGGTGTACATAGTACAACAAAATCAACAGTACAATACTGCAGTCAACACAGAACAAAGCACTTCAAACAACATAAAAAATGTTTCACGAAGAAAAAAAAAGAAAAAAAAACACTAGTCAGATATAAATTTTTCAAATGCCTCGATACTGTCTGTTTCAATTATTTTGCTGTCAAGCTCATTCCATTCTTTGGCAGTGCGCGGAAAAAAGGAATACTTGAAAGTATTATTATTGGGCTGGAAAGGAACGACAGTGTGTTTATGACGTTGTCTGGTAGAGTAACCGGAAGAGAACTTTAAGTATTCACCTGTGTTACTATTTATTCGACCATTAACTATCTTAAAGAAGAACAACAAACGAGAAATTCTATTTCTTTCTGAAGTCCGTTTGAATCCCGCTTTGGCAACTAATTCAGAGACTGACGTTGGGTCGTATTTCTTGAAAATAAATCGGACAGCTTTGTTTTGGATTCTATCTAGTTTATGGATATTGACATTGGTGTAAGGATCCCAGATAATGTTTCCATAATCCAAAATGGGTTGGATAAGAGATTTGTACGCCAGAATTTTAGTGTCGTATGATGAATAGCGAAGAGAACGTCTCAAAAAATGTAATTTCATCATTGCATTATTAGATATGTAGTCGATATGTCGATCCCAGTGGAGGTTGCTACATATATGCAAGCCTAGATACTTGTACTCTGTTACTCGATTTAGGATGTTTCCATCAGCTGTATAATTGTAAACAAGGGGACACTTCTTATTTGTTATCGACATGGCCACACTTTTTTGATAGTTTACACACATTTGCCAAGAATTACACCACTTCATGAGTTTCTCAATTTCTGTGTTAAGCTTAACTTGGTCATCAACTGTGTGAATAAGTGAATACAACGCACAATCATCTGCATATAATCGTATTTTAACCCTGCAATTATCAACAATATCATTTATGAACACCAAAAACAACAACGGGCCAAGCACGGAGCCCTGGGGAACCCCTGAGCCAACAGGTAACATGTTTGATGGAGTGTCTTTAAAAACAACGTATTGCTGCCGGGATGTTAGATACGATTTAATCCAGCTACACAGTTTCCTGTTTTTTAATAATGTGTTCAGTTTAATGAGCAATTTAGAATGGGAAATCTTGTCAAATGCTTTAGCAAAATCTAAAAAAATTACGTCTATCTGTTTTCTCTCATTAATTTCTCTTATAACAAAGAAAAAGAAAGCACAAAATTCTGACTGGACACAAAACGAATAAAGCACAACAACAACGTCGACTAAGAGCTGATGTCTATTTTTCGACATGTTGGCGCATGTATACCGTGGCAGTTTAAAAAAGAGGAAGAAAAAACGTTTTAAGAACCCACCGTATTTACTCGAATCTAGGCCGACTCTCAAAAAGTCCGAAGCCCAGGGCAAAAAAAAAAAAAAAGTACCTCGAATGTAGGCAGAAGGAGACAGCGCTCACAAAAAGAAAACATTTTATACGGTAACATGAACATGGCATAATGCAGTTGGTTCATGAGGCAAATAACTCGAGAAACATACAGCCACTAGTCCTGTTGTGCGTGTTTCTTTGTCGTCATTTTCAGTAAACTTATGCACTATTTTTTTCACGTGGTTGCAGACATGTTCTTTCGCTCTGTAGCTTCCACAGTGCTGTCAAAAAACATTGTCGCCCCAGTATAGTACTACAAAGATGCTGAGAAGCACCAAAAAAAAGCGTGCCGGACACATTGAAGCAACTGGAGTTTTTTTTTTGTTTTTTTTTAGATGTTCATGTTTGCCATCTCTGTTGTTCTCTCTATAAGATGAATTGGGATATAATTCACTCAACCATCTTATTAACTTGTCAAGAAGTTCGTCTATGCATATCATACTGGCCACAGCCTTCCTGGTCACAGCGGCTGCATTTCGATTAAGGCACAATGCAAAAATTTAAGGCCGCTCCTTTTCCTGAAAGCTGTCAAAACAGTGAAGCTGGTGCTCCTTTTTGTCAGGCTCATTTCACTCTTTTTTTTTTTTTCAAGTTTTTCTAAGTGGTATTTTAATGTATTGCAAGTGTTTTTTAGGTATTCCTCTGTTGTATAATTGCTCGTTATTTTGCACTCTGTGTTAAGCTGTTGGGCAAGCATACTCTTTCAGCGCTGCTGCTGTGCATGACATGCCTCCCTTATCAATCCTTCTAAGCCTGCTCGTTGCAGACAGCTGCACTCTAACTCACTTTACACTGAGCTTTACCCTTGCCACTCCAGGCATGCCTCCTGTTTGTTCACCCTCTACACCATGCCTCACCGTCAACTCAAGACTATATGAGCAGACCTACTGCACATATGGCAGAGGGCCAACTATGAACAGCTTTGATGTTTAAAGGGACCCTGGAACCGTTTTGGCAACCTTGTACAAACACATTGGGCCCACAGACCAAGTACCAAGTCTTATTTAGATACCGATTTGAGCTCTCTGTGTCAACTGTGTAATTTGTTACAATGCTTTAAAGCTTCGAATTGCTGCAGATCAGTGCAGATTGTTGCGATACGGCCAAACACATTTTGAAACCACCCATTCACATAGCGACATGCTCTAGGCGTTTGACAAAGCCAGAGCACGTTGGCAGCCACGTCACTGTGGCTGCTAATTGGCTGTCATGGGCTGTAGAATGCGTCGGAAGTAAAATCAGCTGTTGGGGTGGCGGCACCTGTGGGAGCAGATATGAACCACTCCGTGATCATCGTTTCTGTTGCCAGAAGGTGTGCGCGCTGCCAGGCGCACTGTGTGATGGCCTCCGAGACTATGCGCTATTTATCGGCGTGCAATCTCAGAGGTCTAGGCTAGTAAAAGCTGAAATTGTCGAGTGCACTCATGAGAGCTCTGTGATCGTCAATGATGCCAATGTGCCTCATGAGTTCAGCAGGCCAGGCAGAGGTGAGGAGGAGGGTATGATATAATTGTCTGTAGCGTCCTTAGTACACAGCGTGTGACTCAATTTTTGGTGTGAATCATTTGATGATGCTCCAGCCTAAACGCTGGCAAAACCAATAAACCATGTCAGGATCCCTTTAATACATTTGATGATCGTGTATTCAGATGCTGAAAATTCTGACATTCTCATTTATTTGGACACCTTCTTGCCGCTGCCACTCGTCACATTGAAGTAACGTAAACTCACAAACGAAAATTCGGTCACAGCACAGTGCGCCATTAAATTTTTTGGACTCCAGCTGGCTGATCGAGTGCAATGATAAATGCCATGACAAGCTGTCTACAATATTTACTAGGTTGACAGCACTGCCTATGGCTAAAAGTAGCGCCAGTGTAAAAATCCACACAGCAATTACAATTGCTAATCTGAAAGGCTGTGTTTGTTGGTTACACATACTAATGGCCACCTTTCTTTAGCCAGTCAAGCATTCATTGAATGACTACCACAGCCATACTAGACTATAGGTTCCTTTTTATTTTTTGGGGGGCTTGATTATTCCGCGGTTCCCCCCTGAGTTCAAATCAACGGTCGGTGAGTTTGACTACAGCTGCTCAAATGAGTCAAGAGTTGCCCATTGCGGTGGGCCTCACAGTCATATTACAGTTAAAACCCCAGATTGTTATTCTTTACTCAAAAGCATGCCCCGAGAACTGGTGCCACCCTCACTATCGCAGGTGATCGACTCGTCGGATGTGGTGATCCAAGTGCTGGACGTCCGGGACCCACAGGGCACGCGCAGCCCTTTCATCGAGCGCTTCATGCGCAAGGAAAAACCCCACAAGCACCTAGTGTTCGTGCTCAACAAGTGCGACCTGGTGCCCACCTGGGTGACTCAGCGCTGGGTGGCTCTCCTCTCGGCCGAGTACCCCACCATGGCATTCCACGCCAGCATCACGAACCCTTTTGGCAAGGGCGCCCTCATCAATCTGCTCAGGCAGTTCTCCAAGGTACTTGATCCGTTTTCTACTCTGCTGATTTCCTTGGGAGGATAAATGTTTGTTGGGTGTGTAGGTATGTACGTTGAACACTTGCATCTGCCGGCAGAATACCTTGGTAAATAGATAACCGAAGCTATTCAGGATTGGCGACAAAAGACATTGGATGTTTATTAACTTCAGCTCAGTAGAGGTCAACTCCAGACTGCTGGATCTAGGCCATGGGTGTTCAGGGACCCCTTATGAATTGGAGGCAGTAATTGGGGGACCCCTTGCTGTGGGTAGTCATAAATAACACAATGTGCAGCCTAAAATAGGTGCCGTTCTTTCTCCCTAGCAAAGAATAGTCAACCTAAAGTGCTGTGCCAATTAAATTTCAACGGCTTGTCTCTAATTATTGCGATCTGCAGCCACAGTCAAGCTGTTTCTAGTTGCATTTGCTCTTCAAGTTTGCAATCCTCGAAGAAGCATGCTATGCATATGTCATAGAAAACTGCAACAAAAGCTTTACAGCTATCCCATAAGTCAGCATAAGTCAGCTTCACCGCTATTAAAAAGTGTTATGCTGTGAATTGTATCAAATATCAGAAGGCACCCCTTCACAGGACGTAGTGTGGCTCGAAAAAGATGGTTCTTTTGTGTGTACATTCCCCCCCCTCCTTGAGGACGGGTTTTGCAGACCCATAAAAATGACTTTGCAGACCCCCATTGGAGAACCACTGCTTAAGGTGTTTAATTTTTTGTGTGTGCGACTGTGAAGTTCATGGCATGCTACATCGTTTTTTTTTTTCTGTGGGTGTCCATTAATCAGGTCTATACATTCTTTTGCTCTATAAATTCAATTCTGCGTGGTCGTTTGCATAGGGGCACAGCATAAAGGCAAAAACTGCCAAAAAAACGGTAATGTGCGTGGACATCGTGACTGCGTTCTTTAATTCAACTCTCTCATTAATGCAGTCAGTTTTTTCAGTCCCATCGTCATCAGCATAGCATGAATAGATCATGTTTTTTTCTTTTTTGTGTGTGTCTGAATGCCTTTGTATGCTTAGTTTAATAGAAGCAGGCTGTGTCAGTTCACTGTGTCTGTAGCGTAGCCAAATTCATGTTTGGTTCATC
Organism: Rhipicephalus annulatus; assembly: GCA_013436015.1. NCBI lineage: Eukaryota > Metazoa > Arthropoda > Arachnida > Ixodida > Ixodidae > Rhipicephalus > Rhipicephalus annulatus. The sequence goes on along the minus strand of WOVY01001030.1, from coordinate 61,893 downwards.
ACCTACGTTATCTTTGTACCTAGCTGCACACGGACAAGAGGCAAATCAGCGTGGGCTTCATTGGCTACCCCAACGTTGGCAAGTCATCGGTCATCAATGCCTTGCGGTCTAAAAAGGTCTGCAACGTGGCACCCATTGCTGGGGAAACCAAGGCAAGTTTCATGAGAACGGACACTGTTTCAGTTAAATAATTTCACTCAAAATATTCCAGCTGTTTTGGTGACCATCTCAAAATGTATTTGACAAAAGCTCATGCCCTTCTTTGCTTGCATTGAAAACAGTCAAATGCTAGAACATCACGTGGAGAAAACATTTTTTGGTCATGTGGCAGCCGTTCGAACTTTGTAGAATGTTGTGCAAGTCATGTTCTTTCAGAAAATTCTTTCGAAGAGTAGTGTTTCTTATTTCAATACTGAACTTAGCTTACCCGCCAAGCAAAGATATTTGTGTAAGCTGTTTGACGCTCACTATTGTAGGCTTGTGCGAATAGTCAACTTTAGGGTCAAAACGAAACGTGATTTTGATTGAATAAGTTAGAATCGAATTCGAATAGTATATATTTCACATATTATATAAAAATAGACACATATTTGTCGTTACCTAACAAACCTGTGCAATATTAAAAAGAATTGAAACAAGTCCTGTGCAAATGCCATCTTTTTTCCATCAATGAAAGTGGACACAACTTTGAACACTAGCAGGATTTGACTTTCAGTAGAATGCGAGTGATATCTCAGAAAATGTGTTACCCTTTAAAATTTGCTAAACTTGGAGCGTGTAAGTTTGTATAACAAGCTTTTAAACTTTACAAATGAATCGATGCGAGGATTACATCCTTATTTAACCTTGAAGTGGGGCTTCACGACAGTGCGAATTTCTTCTGTATATGTTTTCACTGTTTTGCAGTACTTCACTGCAGTTAAACCATTTTTTTGATCAAAGATTACATGCGAATATACACTTGAAGGCTTTTACGGCTTAGCACTTATCTCCTGCAGTGAAACCACCTTTTCAGGAATATGCATGCGAATTAATACGCATTTATTCGTTCATTTTGAATAATTTGATATTTTCATTAATTTAAATTTGATTTAAAGTGAATTCCAATGCTGCACTATTATTTTAAATATTCCAAGCATTCGAATATTTGCACGAGCCCACAATATTATTATTACTGCTACTCTACCACTTTATACGCCTCTGTAAATTTTAGCAAATTGTTGAGTTTTTATTTTTCCCCTGTAAGACTGCATGATTTATATATATTCAAGTAATCAATACTTACTTCACAGAAAGTATATTTTGCATTAAAAATATTTTCTGACCACAATAAGTTGGTGGACCTTGTGGTCTTGGTCAACATTGAGACGGAATTTACAATACTAGACGCTCCACTTAAAAATCGATCATAACTTATTTGAAAGCAAATAAATAGTTCTTCTTAAATGCGAGTTTTATCATTATGCATCTTATGAAGCTGCGTGAATAGCAAAATTTTTAGGTCAAAGCTAATTCAAATATTGAAGTGTAAGTGCTGATGAAATATTTTTTGTAATTTTTATACAATACCTTTCAAATACCTGAAAGCGAAATTGTAGTAAAATATGAGAAAGGATTCTTAAGCACATTCTTATTAGATAGCAGCATGAAAGCAATTCTTTTCGCTAGATGGATAAAACATTGGTAAGGTAGTCTTTCATAGTTGTCTTATCAAGAATGAGTCAATGCACAAAGTGAATTTTATTTATGTTACATGATTTGGTGCAACCAAGGTGTTGTCTTTGCATGTGAAAGGCAAGGATGTTGTATCTTTGGAGGCCTGACTGATGTTGAGGACAAGGTGTGCTCCCTTTCGAAATTGCAAATCTGCTTCGAAACATTTGCAGTTTTGGATGATAAAATTTTTGGTGTTCAATTTTTGTGACTACAAATTTCAAGTCCAAAAAAGTATTAATTGAGCCCCCGCCTCTGCCTCATCTAGCGTTTTCATGTTGGGACCAGCGTTTTCTTGAGTCAATACATTTGCGATCACAGCCTACCTTGAAAGGCAGATTTGGTGCTATACGAGAGTGGCATGGGTGAAATTTATTGAAAATATAAAGGGGCCATTGTCCAATCAAACATTGACTGTATTTGTCTTTAAAAAGTTTGAATAATAGAATTTCACTGTGAATCGAATCCCATAACAAATACTATTAAAGAAATTCAAAATTTCGACTATTGGCTCAACTTTAGTGTTGTCTTTTAAGCAAAAAAAAACAATTTTTGAAGTTTCCCATTGACGGCTGTCTTCCCATTAGTAGTTCATATGGCAGCTTCCTTGCTGAAGTTCTTCATTTTCGTAAAATTGCCTTAAAGTTTGTGAATAAGCGATAACTCCGTGATCCTATACATTCTTTTATGCATGCTAATGAGATGTACATGTTTCCCAAAAGGTGTGTTCTTGGGGTCCACTTCAGAAACACCTGGGCTATGCCACAGTCACAGTTTGGAGCCCTCATTCTGTAATCCTTTGGTTGATCTTTGGTCTCATAGGTATTTACAGTATTTCGAGCCATGTGCCAGCTTACTAGCCTGCTTACACTGTAGACTGGGTGCAGGGTTCGTTGGATAAGACCTCTTATAATGAGCAACATCAGAGCTTATAAAATGCTGTAAAGGGGTGCTAAACGCGGAAAAAATTGTGCTTATTGTATGGACTCGTAAAGCTTGAATCCTTTGCCTATAGAATTTAGCTGCCTTTGTATACCAGCCTCACCTTATTTTTGCTGTTACACCCTCATGCAACAGTGCCTAAACTGCTCATAGACATACGCAGATGTGGAACACCTCCTCACACGATGCCACACACCGTTTAGGTCCCTGAACTACCTACCCCTTCTGTCCTCACTGCCATGGCCAAATTTGCTTGCATCTCAACAACTGACTTGGTGACAAGCTCTTGTCCTTTTAGCCCAAGGTCTGCTGATTGTTTTAAATAAAGGCTGCTCAGTCATTGTTACAACAATGTCATCATCCCTCCATCTTAACTCACTCAGTGTTCATTAATTGCCACCCCGCCGTGGTGGTCTAGTGGCTAAGGTACTCAGCTGCTGACCCGCCGGGCGCGGGTTCAAATCCCGGCTGCGGCGGCTGCATTTACGATGGAGGCGGAAATGTTGTAGGCCCGTGTACTCAGATTTGGGCGCACGTTAAAGAACCCCAGGTGGTCAAAATTTCTGGAGCCCTCCACTACGGCGTCTCTCATAATCATATGGTGGTTTTGGGACGTTAACCCCCACATATCAATCAAATCAATCATTAATTGCCAGTGTGCCATCCCTGTAACCAAGTTACATTACATTCACTCTGCCTTACAGGTGTGGCAGTACATCACGCTAATGCGCAAGATCTACCTGATAGACTGTCCTGGTGTCGTCTACCCCACAGGTGACACTGACACGGAAATAGTTCTCAAAGGAGTGGTGAGTACCCAGTTGCGCCCTTCTGTAAAATTCCGTTTTTTAAACTTATGCTAGCATGCCAAGTCTTTCAAACTGTTTGTAATTAAAGACATGCGGTAAAATTTTTCATACAGTATTGTAGCCATAGCCGTAGCTCAGTTGGTAAACCATTAGAAGCACTGTTCGAAGGTTCTGGGTGCGGTCCTTACTGGCAGCAAGCTGCTTTTCTAGGCGCTTCAGTTCCTCTCTATCTTCCTAATTATTACTGCATGCAGAGCAGTTTGAAACTGCTAATAATCTTGCGTATGCCTTTCTTGGCTTCATTGTCTGTTGGTTTAATCTAGTCACATCTAACAAACATACCTGCCAGGCCTCCAGAATTTTCTGGGAGAGGCCCAGTATTTCGATCATTTCTTACACTTGTGTGGTTGGCAGTCAAATCTCTCTCCCATTATTTTGGAAATCTTCTGGGCTCAGATTCTTTAGACTTGACAGGTATGAACGAAGAAAATCAGCCCACAATTGACTCCCCTGCTTTCATTCGTTATGTGACAATGGTCTCCTTGAAAGTCGGCAACATCTTCATCTTAATATTTTGCCGCGATAGGAGGTTGGTTAGCCATTGCATATGTTTGGTTCTGTCTTTCGAGAATTTTTTCTTTTTCCTTTCTGGCCGTGTTGTTACATATTGCATTTGAAAAAAAGATAGGCTGATTTGTTCTCTACATAATCGCAGGTTCGTGTTGAGAACATTGAGGACCCTCAAGACCACATCCCAGCAGTCCTAGACCGTGTTAGGCCTGAGTACATCGTCAAGACGTACAAGATCGACTCGTGGGACAACCCGGAGGACTTCCTCGAAAAGTTGGGCAGGAGGTCTGGCAAGCTGCTCAAGGTACGGACAGCCTGATGCTCTCTTTTAAACTAGTAGTGCAGATGCAGACATCGGGCTTCCAAAAGATATAATTCACGGACTCTTTTCCAGTCAGGAAAATAGGGGGAAAAGGAAGCTTGCCGTGTGCACACACATGACATACTGCTTTCCTTCCTTCCTTCCCTCCCTCCCTCCCTTTTCCTTCCTTGCTTTGACGGGACATTGCCTTGACGGGACCTCAGCCTGAGTTTGAATTACCCGAAAGCTCGAATTAATGAGATTCGACTGAGTTTATTTTCCGTGGCACGCGTGGTCGCGTAGCGGTACATCGGCATGCTTATAGATGTGCGCCCATCTGAGCATACATGGCCGCGAACTGTTATAATCGATACAACGAAATAATGGATATTATGAAATAATACTTCGTTGTAATGAGGTTTGAGTGTAATGCCACCGAATGCTGCGAGGTTATTAGGGTTTTGGGTTATTAGGGTTTGGTTGAGCAGAGCAACTCCCGACAGCACACTTTTTTTCTGCATGACCACTGAATTAAATCTGGCATTATAAAGGCATGCAGTCGAAGTTGATTGTGTAAGCCATACAGAGGGAAGTGTAATAACTTGATTGACCGCCAGGAATACAGTGAAGCAATGGAAGTCGACAGCCATGAGTAAACGTAAAGGGTAATCTAAGTCAACCAAAGTTCACCAAATGCTATGTGCTAGTGCTTATATAGGCACTTTAAGAGAATGTTACAGTTGCCAAACTTTTTTTTCGTTGCTCGTCACTTTTTCAGGGTGGAGAACCTGACATCTCCACAGTGGCCAAGATGGTTCTGAATGACTGGCAGAGGGGAAAACTGCCTTACTTTGTCAAGCCACCCGGTGGAGAGGTATGGAGTGACTTTGCAGCTACCGTACTTACCGTATTTACTCGATTCTACCGCGCCCTCGATTGTAACGCGCACCCGATTTCCAATGCGAAAAAAAAACAACGTAAACATCGATTGCAACGCGCACCCATTTTTCTCGCTGGCCCGCACGATCACACCACTCGAAAAAACAACTCCTTTCGTGAGCGTCTTCCATTTAAATATGAGGTACGGGCGAAGCTTGTGCTCATCTGACGTGTAACAGAGCATTGCCGTCACTGTTGTTTTACCGTGGACCGATGTCAGCACATGAACTTGCTTCGTCCCCTTCTTCTCGACGGTTGTGGTGCCAGGCATGTCGAAGTAAAGAGGTGTCTGATCGGCATTCCCGATTTGCCCAAGCAAGTAGCCGTTGTTGCGCCGCAAGTTTAGGACGAACCTCTGAAAACTGTGAAGCTTTTCATCGTATTCCTCCGCAAAACTTTTCGCATATGCATGTTCCCCTTCGGAGGAAAAAGCCTTTCCTCTTCATAAAGTTAGTTAGCCAGCACCTGCTCGCTTTAAACTGGCTCCGCATTAGACTTTTTTCTAAGACTAATTGCATAGCCCGCACTTGGAGCAGTTCTGTCGTCACGGGCCGCTGTGCCGCTCGCTGCTCAAGCACATACTCGCCGAGCAGCTCTTTAATTTGCGGAAACCGACCCTGCTGTGGTCCACTGAAGCCTTTGCGAGAAGCTTTGCTGTCGACAATCTTCTGCTTTTGTTTCCGCCGGTCCCGCACGCACGTTTCGAGAACTTCAAACGACCGCGATGCGGCCCGATTTCCGTCCGTTTCTGCACATGCGATGACTTTTCTTTTAAAAGCGGCATCGTGGTGCACTCGAGTTTTTGGAGTCAGCCCTTCCACGCCGTCCATGCTAATGCACTACTAGATAACGAACTGCTCAGCACACGTACGAAGTGCCGCACATGGGAAACACATAGGCAGAAATGGCCGATGCGTCATGCCGACGCACGTAGGGGGCGGCCATTTTGTATTTGCCGATGGCAATAGATTGATCGTAATTTTTTTGTTCATACTCGATTCTAACGCTTATGCGATTTATGAACCCGCTTAACCGGAAAAAAGGTGCGCGTTAGATTCGAGTAATTACGGTACTCGCATAATGAACACACTCGCAGAATACCCCCCCCCCCCCCTTCCAATTTCAGTCTACATTCATCTGCTGCAGTCCTGCTAACTAACCCCTGGCGCCTTCTTGCCCACTGGATCTTTTTCGTTGTTTATTAATACGCCAACCCCCTTCGGCCACCTCGGCTCGCTCCCTTCCGCCCCTTCGCCCGCCACCACATGCCGTATTGTTGTTTTTATGTGTGCGCGGAACATCCCCTCTTTTTTTTATTATTTTGCACCAAAGCGGAATTCATGAACGCTGCGAGTGTAAAGACATCGCAGTTGACAGGCACACAACGAGCAAAGCTTACGAAACTGCCCGCGCCAACTGACAGTCGCTTCCTACAAATACGAAACTTTAAGGCTCACCCGCATGTCCATTATTTTCGAGTGACGAGGACAGGATTTGCTGTCGCCACGGCTGCCTCAAAGGACCATCACTTTACAGGTTTCTGGAAAACCAGAAAAAAATCCCTTGTCGCCAAGAAACGATTCTGACAATTTCTGCAACATGGTAGCACCCCCGATTCCCACCTCAGTTGCAATTTCAATAGTTCCTTCATTGACGAACTTCGAAGTTCCATTACTTCGGCTATCGGTAAATACCCAGCCGACATTACTTACCTGGTTGGTGACTTTAACTTTCCGCAAATAGATTGGTCTCAATTGTCATCTTCTTGCCAAAATGCAACAGAGCTCATAAACCTCACCTTAGACTTCAATTTTTTCCAAGCAATTAATCAGCCAACCCGCGGTACTAATATTCTAGATCTCGTTTTCTGCAATGCTCCTGAGTCAATTGGTGATGTTTTATACCTTGACGGTTTTAGTGATCACAGGCTTATCCAATTACAACTTACCATTCCTCTTGCATTTCAAGGTAGCACGATCACTCAAATCCGCGATTACAATCGAGCTAATTATAAGGATATGAATATTGCACTTAACAAATTTTTCGTTCGGACATTTTTACCTTCGTTTTTTGATAGGACCGTTGAGCAGAACTGGGTGCTTTTTAAGAACATGTTAACAAATTTAGTGCCCCGGCTGTGGCGGCTGCATTTCCGATGGAGGCGGAAATGTTGTAGGCCCGTGTACTCAGATTTGGGTGCACGTTAAAGAACCCCAGGTGGTCAAAATTTCCGGAGCCCTCCACTACGGCGTCTCTCATAATCATATGGTGGTTTTGGGACGTTAAACCCCACAAATCAATCAACAAATTTAGTGCACCGATACGTTCCCGTGGTGTCCATTTCCAACGATAAAACTAATTCCTGGTTTAACAAACATCTTAATCGTCATCGTAATAAAAAGAAGCGTCTTTACAGAAAAGCTAAGCTTGCACCTACATCATCGGCTTGGAAAAAATATCGCGAATGCCTAAAAAGCTACTGTTGCGCCGTTCGAACTTCAAAAAAGAAATATTTTTCCCAGGATCTTCCCTCTCTCTTGAAATCTAATCCTAAAAAGTTTTGGCGTGTTGTGTCTCCTAATAGCATTAGTAATCACATTTCACTGTGTGACGATAAACAGCAGCCACTTGATGATAGCGAATGCCCGCATGTCTTTAACCGATATTTTGCTTCTGTATTTACGAGGGAAGATCATTCCAACATACCCATTGTTCCTGACCATGATTATCAGTACATGAGTGCGATTGATGTCTCCGCTGAAGGTGTCGCTAATCTCATAGGAAATATCAAGATCTCAACCAGTGCTGGAGTTGACAACATTAACTCTAAAATATTAAAAAACACAGTCCTAATATCAAGTAAAATTCTTTGCTATATTTTTCAGCAATCATTATCATCAGGCTTATTACCCACGGACTGGAAGATCGCCAAGGTCATCCCAATTTTCAAAAGCGGTAATAAAAATTCCCCGCATAACTACCGACCCATATCACTAACATGCATTTGCTGTAAGTTACTTGAACACATTATCGCCTCCCATATTTACGCTCATCTTGAACATAATTCCTTCTTTTTTCCTCAGCAACACGGTTTCAGAAAAGGACTGTCATGTGAAACGCAGCTGCTAGAATTCACAACTGACTTGCACTCTAACATGGACACTAATCTTCAAACGGATTGTAATTTTTTAGATTTTGCTAAAGCATTTGACTGTGTGGCACACTCGCGTTTATTCTCGAAATTATCAGCTCTCTGTCTGGATTCTTTAACATTATCATGGCTTCGTAACTTTCTTTCTTTCCGTCAGCAGTTTACTTCAGCTAACAGTTTTACCTCATCTCTCTGTGATGTAACATCAGGTGTGCCCCAGGGCAGTGTCCTTGGTCCTTTACTGTTTTTAATATACATTAACGATTTACCCACAGGCATATCTTCTAACCTGCGTCTTTTTGCTGATGACTGCATCATTTACCGCTCAATTAAATCCACCGAAGATCACCTCGTACTTCAAAATGATCTCATATTAATTGCAAAGTGGTGTGACAAATGGCAGATGAGTCTTAACTCTACTAAATGCAAGGTTATCACTTTCAGCCGCAAGCGCATCAATTCCGATTTTTCATACCTCATAGATAGCACATTAGTATCCCAGGCATCATCGTATAAATATTTAGGCGTCCATCTCAAGCACAATCTTTCATGGGACATGCATATTAACACCATTACTGCCAAGGCATCCAGGTCACTTGGATACCTGCGCCGGAACTTGTGGAACTCACCAAGCAGTCTAAGACAACTCACCTATGAAACCATCGTTCGTCCACAATTAGAATATGCTTCACCAGTGTGGTCTCCTCATCAAATCTACCTGACTAACAAGCTTGAGTCTGTACAAAACAGAGCCGCTCGTTTCATTACTTTCAACTACAGCCCACATTCCAGCATAACGCAGATCAAACATGACTTACCGCTTGTGCCATTAAATGTACGTCGTTCCATTTCTCTTTTATCTTTATTCCATAAATATCGCTATAGCATCAGGCCATCTCCCTTACCACTGGTAGCGCCTTCACGCATATCACGCCGCTTGCATAATCAATATAGCATTAAACGCATCAGTGGACGAACTAACACTTTCAATTCATCAGCACTTCCCCGAGCCATTGTTCTATGGAATGATCTTCCCGACAATATTGCATCTATCAGTAACCATCAAGCATTTCTTGACCAATTGCGTAAGCATTTCTTGAAATAGTATCATGTCGTCACCATTACTTTTTATTTCGCGAATTCTTCCTCCATTCTTTCCTTTACGAGTGTGTGTGACTGGCGAAAAATTGTTTCATGGAATAAGAAATGCTGTTCCTCTGTTTGAAAATGCTTTGCACTGTACATATGTATATATATGTAGATGAAATAGATGATCAGAGTTTCTTCCGGCTACCGTAATAAAAGGTATAAACTTCGAGAATAGTGCAGTATAGGAAACAAAACAATAAAATATTTATTTAATCCTAACAGTTTCGGCTGGTGGACCAGCCTTCTTCGGAGGATGTAAGTGAAATGATACAAGTTCCCGTAGCAGAGGGTCACCCTCGCAGTTTAAAGACCCTCCAAAAAAAAAAGAGAGAGAGAGAGAAAAAAAGACAAGCGGGCGAACGAGGTAGCAACAGACAACAAGAAGCAGAAGAAGGAGAGGAACTAGAAAGGAGCGACGGAGAGCCGTCGGAAACGAGCGGGTAATTCTGGCATTGTTACTGGGTATAGGTAAGACGCGCCGCCAGCAGAGGCGACCAAGAAAAACGGAAAAATGTGAAACATGTTGCCGCTTACTCGCATCCCACACATGGATCGAGTTGTATATATATATATATATATATATACATATACATATTTGTTTTTTTTTCTTTTTTTTTCCTTTGCTGTTATTTGCTGTTTTTTGCCATGTGTAAAAAAAAAGGAAAGGGAGGGAAAAAAAGTTCCTTAATTGCACTGTACCCTTTTTTTCTTTTTTCAATTTTGTTTCCCTGTATTTATTAATGCATTTTTCTCTGATATTTTTTGTTTCGTACTTGCTCCCCTTACTCAATGCCCTATCGGGCCCTGTAAGGTATCATGAATAAATAATTTGCTCTTCCTGCTTGTTATCCATGCGTAGTTCAAGGAACGCTAGATATAGGCTACCTTTTGTAAAGTAGCATCTCATGTGAACAGCATGTGAACTCGTGAACTTCTCATGTGAGCAGCCGTATTTTCTCGCTAATCTTTTTATCGATGGCTTGTTCGGATGCTTACATGGTAGCTTGCTGCAATGTCAACAAGGGCGTCACGGTCATACTGCGAGGCTGCCACGAAGTTGGCAAAGTGCGTTGTAGTGTTGTAGCGCACGCTTCTGGGCGCCGCTCGACATCACAACAGATACCACTGTCGCGGATAAACGATTGCGAGAAAAGGAAGTCACAAAACTAGGCTTGTGCAAATATTTGAATGCTTCGAATGCCTCGGCACGTGGCATGACATGTGCAATTTGGTCACCCTGCAGTCGCCACTGTCACATCACTCGTTCAGAAACTCCAAACTTGCACCCTGCCATGCAGCTGTTCATTTTTTTGGGATGTGCACTTAAACTGCGATATAATGAACTCGAATATAATGAAACATCAATTATAACTAAGTAAGTGGTGTTTTTGTTCTTTTTTATTTATGCCGGGTGCATTTATGGCGATAAAGCCAAGCAGAACAGTGGCATGCCAATCATCCCAGGGATCAGTGAATCTACGCATACCTCATTAGTCTACGCTCACTTCCACACAATAGATAATAAAGCTTAGTGGGTCCGGCAGATTCGGTACGCTGGCACACAAATCGTGCAATACACGTGCAGCAAGAGTAGAAGTCAAGAAAGGAGGAGATGTTGAAGGACAATGCGACAATGTGAGGGACAGCTGGGTTGGCTGGGGCAGATATTGATTCGGGTCCACTTGCCAAATGCAGCCATCAGAAAATAGCAAGAAAGAAGTGCGTCAAAAAAGAAGCTTTTTCATCGGCTACCAGTGCCCCCAAAACAAATCTCCCCTAAGCCACTGTTCACCACTAAATGTTGCTGCTAATTAGAACAAGGCCTTTTTCATCAGCGATTGGCACTTCACAACTGGTGCACACCCTGTGCTTATGAAAGTGTCTATCATAGATTGAAGAGCTCAATCAGCAGTGGCACTCCTGACGGAGAATAGCGGCTTGGTAAAAGGGAAAAAACAAAACAATACTTTTCTTTTCCTCTCTCAAAATACGAGTGAGATCACAGCATCCCTAATTTCTAATTTTTCCTGCTATTCCTGGCAGTACTATACTTTTAGTTTCGATTGTAAGTCACCCCCAAACTTTGACTTCTAGATTTAGATAAAATAGGTCAGCTAACCATATTTTATATACGGTGCACTGAACAAGTGAGCATGTATGAAAGCTTGCTAATATGTAAGTTTACATGCCTTTTGATGCTGCCCTTAAAAAACCAATTAATGAGTTCACAAGCTAGGCCAGTGCTCACAGCGTCTTGTGGCTCATGCTTGGTAGTGCTTTTACAGAATCCTAATTCTCGCAGGAGTCCACCGTGACGCAGGAGAATGCGGAGCCCTCCAGTGACATTGCCATAGCTGCAAAGGTGCGTCAAGACCTGGACGAAATCCGGGTGGGCCCGCACTTTGTGGCCGAAGACCTTCAGGCACCTGATGGTATCAAGACGACTCCAGGTGCAACTGGCAAGTCCAAGACCAAGGACAAGGCACTATCCGAAAACTCATCCATCGAAGTTGAGAAGTCTTCAGCAGAGGAGAACGAAGGGCACGACTCTAAGTCAGATCTGGGCACTGGTGATCTGTTTGTTGAATCCGAATCTTCAGAAGGTGTTCCTCCAAGTGAACAGAAAGGAGATGTCTCTGAAGGCTCGCCAGCTACCGTAGAGCGGGAAAATGAAGAGAAAGTCGCAAAAACTGCTGTCAAAGAAGTTGCGGGCACTATACCTGCTGAAGCGGAGGTACATTCAGCTGCAGAGAACGAGACCGAGGAATCGAAGGACTCCTCGAGTGTTCCCAAAAGGGAACAAGCACGAAGTGAAGCTGAGAAGAATTCCGATGCGGCACAAGCTGACGCCGTCGGCGTTCCCGCCAATCGACCACCGGCCAAGAAGCGGAGAAAGTCTGGCGCGGATTCGCAGCACGTAGAACTCTGCGATCTCATCGGGAGAAAGATGGCCCAGAGCCCCTGGGCCCAGTTTTTACCGAAGAAGAAACAGAAAACTGAGAGCGATGCCCCGAGCGTAGACAAAGCTCCAGTGGCTGTACCAGCAACTGTGAATTTGGAAGCGGCAGACTCGTCGGACGAGGATGACAAACAAAAAAGAGCCACTTCTCTGGTAGGTGCAGTCATCAGTACTTCTTTTTGGCAGTGAGGTTAAATCTCTCTTCTTTTAATACAGCAGTTCTCTTTGACGAATGTTTAACGTCGGTTTTCAGCAGGGGTCTCAAACACGCGGCTCGCAGACCTTTCACTAGCATCCAGATGCACACATGACTGCTTTTGTCCCATCTCTTTATTACATTGAATGCTGTTACAAAATCAGCAATGATTGTTTTTGGCACCATAGTTATCTGCTGCCACCGCCGTTGGTGTCCGTAATTGCTATCACCAACAGAGAAAAGAAACAAAATAAATTTTAAAAATTCACAGCATATTCATGAAGTGAAATAATGAGGGGGGTGAAGCGTTCATTCTTCTGTCTGTCTGTAAGTACGTCTGGCTGTCAACTATACGAAATCATCAACTACATAAAAACCACTAAAACCATCTAGTGATAATATTTCCAAGGACATATACACACAATGCCATCTATTGAGTACGTAATTCATAAACTAGAGGTGGCCACAACCTACTACTACTATTACTACTACTACTATCACTACTACTACTATTACTACTACTACTACTACAGAGGAAGGAACGACCCACATCCTAAGCGGCTTTGCTCCTAAAAAATGTTCTGGAGAGAATGGGATTCGAACCCAAGCCTTCTGCAAGGCAGCTTAGTATTCTACAAAAGAGCCATGCCAGTGCTTGGAAATCTTTTGCAAACAGGTCCTATGCAGGCTGCATGTCGAGAAAGGAGACATTTTAATATGTGTAATAGAGTGTTTTAGAAGAGTAAAATAACCAGGCATCACACAATCCAAATCGTGTTACTAGTAGGTCGTTTAAAGAGACACTAAAGTTGAATAAATAATTAGTTTAGATTCACCAATTGCACCCTAAGAATTCTAATGCTATGTGTTTGACTATCATAAGTTCATTATGGGTGGATACAATCAAGGTTGAGGTTTTATTTTGAACTACGCACCAAAATCTTCACGCGTGACGTAACAAATTTCGAAATGTATTTTTATAACATTGGCTCGATGAAATTTTCTGAAAGTTGTTATGCAAATTCTATGACGCTTGGCGCCCACACATTACAATGTACTTCACTTTTATCGATTGTAAGCTACGTAAGACCTAGTAGATGCATTCAGAATTTTTTAGCCACGGTGTTTGGTGTGGGAATGTCAAGGTGGCGTCGCCACCCGCATGTTCTTTTCACACTTCTTCTCGCTTATGAAACATGGTGTCGCGGTCAGAGTAGTTTTCGATTTGTGAAATTGTGCTCTACTAATACGCGAACAGTCATTTTGCTCTTTAGTGTCCCTTCAAAACGTTAAACCCATTACGATGGGCTCAGCCCCAATTCTTCGTTGTCAGCAGCTGCTGCATCAACAAATTGCCCATAATATCTTGCAGATGTGTTGTGGGTACCTCACTTCTCCGCAAAGTAACAAATGGTAGCACAGTGGGTGCTTCCCTACGTCACAAAAATTATGATGACTTATAGTGTAATGAGCGCCACAAAAATGCACTTGTATTTCAAATCTCATATGGCTCATATGCAGTGAAAATGCTTCGTTATATCCGAAAATTCGTTATACACATATCTTCCTAATACTGTATCGGCGACAAAGCTATTCGTCACTTATTTTGTTATAACCTGTAATTTGTTATATCTGGGTTCGTTATATCGAGGTTTGAGTGTAAATACGCCAAGAGGGCTTACATCAGGCTGTAGAAAAACCTCTCTTCCAGCTTTTGCTGTGACTGTGTCGTGCATTTCGCACAGGCTTGCCATTTTATTTCCATATTCAGTATGTTCATAAGATGCACAAATGTGACTGTTGTCTGGCATTTTTTTCTGTGAGGCACACCATGCAGTCACCATGGAACAAAAGCTCTACATTTCGGAATTGACGTCCGGATATCAATCATTCTGTAGATCATTATCGATATATTTTTCAAATCCTGGCATGAAATCATCTCAGAAAAACTAACCATATGTTAGATATGAAAAATGCCTTCAGTACTCCCTCGTTTGCTCAATTTTCACCATTGGCCTGGCCTTTGTCGAATGATAAATTTTGCGACTGCTGCCTTCTTGTTGATCTGAGATTGATATCAATGATTTAGAGGATATGGAAAGTAGCGTGGAGTGGGCACAGAGTATCAGTGGGGCTAGTTTCTGTTCTATGAAAGGAGTACTTTCATTGCTCCTGAAAATGAACAGTTTGAGGAACAGTGTTTCACAAAGCTTCGAATGCCACTGTTTGGGATCAGCCATTTTTATTATGTGGTACTGTGAATGTAGAATTGGTGTCAGTAGAGTCAAATTACTTGCACTGTGCTGTGGCTCGAATCAATTTGTAAACCTCAAACATTCCTCATGTTCGATCATTTTATCATAGTGACCATGTGCCTGTTCGAAGTTCTAGACGACTGATGCGTGTGCTTGTGAGGGCACGTCTGGGACACTGAATAATGTAAGCGTTCATTCAATGTAATGCGGTATAATTAAAGCCCTAGTACACTCAGCATCAGAAGTTTACGAACCACAAGGCAGCCAGCATTTAATTAACTTAATTTGGATTTCTGGCCTGTTGTAAAACAAGCTAACAACATGTACAGTGCGAATACACTGAATACAGTCACGAATTGCCGGGAAATGTAGTTTTCTCAGACTTAGTGGTAGTGGTCTCTAAATTTTTTATGTCGGTTGTTCTTATATAGAAACTTCAGAAAATGATAGCAGTGAGCAAACTAAGAGGCTTTAATATACCACAAAGTTGCTTCGTTGGTGCTCATATTGGAGCTTTGGTGGCTTTGTATCTTTAATGCATTGATATTTACTGTTATCTTGATTTATTGGCAGATTTATAAAACGAAGTTATGCCTTCTTCTGAGATGAGTGAGCTATTTGCCCATTAACATGGGTGGATAATGAGTTAAAAGCTATGAGTCAAGCTATTATTGTTGTAAAATTTTGTTGTTGATATGGACGTAATTTATTTAGCCACATGTATGACCATATTTTCCATTTATTAGTTATGTCGCCCGTGTAGCCATTAATTCTTCGGCTCTATTTCAGCTGCAGGTGTCATTGTACAGCACTATTCGAAAGGCATAGGTAAATATTCGAGCGGGTTGAATGTTCGAACGAGCATCACAGTAATAAATTTTGCATTGACATGAAGTTAAATTGCTTGGAATTTCGAAGTATTGGGAAATAATGAACCTATCTGGCCGCATGTAGCCTCCTATAAGGGTGGTTTGACTTCAGCGAAGGGTTACCATGAAAATCCGCACTTCAGTGAAGCCACATTTAGAGGTTTACATATTACTTTCACCTCGATTAACTATTTTTTTAGTCTAAAAGCTTGTTATATGGGCTTATATTCACTAAATATAATACACTTTAAAACCTAACGAATTATACGGCTTATCACCTGCACCCTGCTAGTATTCAAATCTTGCTTCTATACAAAGTTGCTTTCACCTTACCTCAAACCATCCGCACATGCCTAGTTATGACAAAAATGCCTATTTTTCTTTATAATGTTTGATATATACAGTCTAACCCCTCTATAAGAGACATTGATGCAACTAATAAGTAGGTATAAGAGATGCGAGTTGGCCCACATTCACATCGGGGTTGATAAGAAAATGCTTACATGCTACCATGCTTATAGACCTCATAGTATAAGTGACAAGAATTTCTCCCCGTTGCATGCTTCTTATAAAGTGGTTCAATTGTACTATGTGTTCGAGCTATTTGATTTGAAACTATTTGACCAAGTCACTGTTCGCTTCGAACCTTGAAATGTACTATTCGGGCACCTTTGCTGTTCGATCTTATCACTGATCTCACACACCACGCTTCTAGTGACGTCATGTTATGTATGGCCCTTGTGCCATGCACGATAACTGTGGTGTTTGCAGGGCGACGAATCATGTCTTGTTCTCATCACTTCTGAACAGGTGACCAGCAGCGGCACGTTTGTAGTGAGCTCGATGGCTAAGCGGAGAAAACCTGTGAGAGAGGACGATGAGGCACCCGCTAGGCGACTTACCGGCAAAGAGGTATGTGCATGTCAAAGTGGAAATACTGAACAGGTTAGATGTTTCGGCTGGTTCTTACCCAATTTTTAAAAGAAGACACTTCACTTTAAAAAAAAAGTTTTTCATTTCTTCATTTGTTTTTATGAAACTTAGTGAGCTTATGTATTTTAGTGTACGGATTTCAAATATATACAAGTTTTTTTCTTGCAAATAAAGTGTACTTTTTAAAGTACAAATTTTTTCGTGTGCCTTTTTAGGATCAAGATTTTTTTCTAGACCAAAAGAGCTACGTAGTAAATTAACATATCACAATAATCTGAAGTCTGAGCTGATTGCAGTACAAAAAAAAAACAGCCGTTCTAAATCTATTCTAACAAAAGTTATGGTTCGTTGGACATTTGTGAGTGAGTCAATTTTAAGCTGGAATTTTTCTGGCAAATATTCATCATGTCGTAACTTTTCTTCGGTTGCATCTCGAATATCCTTTTTTTTTGCACTGCAATCAGCTCTGATTCCTGATTGTTGTTATACGCTAATTATCTTTGTAACTCTCTTAATGTATAAAAAGCTTTCTCCCCAAAAGGCACATGGAATATCCTGCATAATAATAAATACTGTTGTTACAAAAAAAATAATTGCATGTATGAAATCATACACCAATATACGTAAACTTACCTAGTTTCATCAAAATTGATCAAAAAGTAGAATGACACTTTTTTAAGTGCCCTTTTGAGGGAAAACACTTTTTTGTTGACAAAACATTTAAAGGCCAGCTCCGGTGATATTTGGAGTTCAGTGGATCTCAATGAAATTCACTGTGTACGTTATTTGCACGTTTCCGCCATTCATGCCAAGTTGCAGGCTTGAGAGTTTCGCTGATTCTTTTCAAATTAATTTTATAGCTTGCCTCGAAACGCTCACCTCACTTGTCAGAATTAATAGCAACATTGTGTGAGTGACGTCGAGTTCTGCCTGGCGGAATTGACGAACTGATGTGCCACTGCCGCGTCTGCTGTGGATTGTGTGGGTTTGGCCGGCGCTTCTTTGGTAGAGCGTGCGATTTACTTTTTCATGTTGGTGGGCGTGCAATAGGAACCAAGTGGTGTTGCATTGTGAGCCATACACAATTCGTCATATCTTCATTATAACAGCATAAGCGGACAGCGTCGACAGGTAGGGCCATCTGGCAGGCATTATGTGCAATCAGACAGGTTCCGGCAGCGTCAGGCAAATATTCATGTCACACGTAGAAGTGCACTCGATTGGGTTTCGGTTACGGTATTGCAGTTTTTCGGTAATTAAAAGTCATTTTCAAATTTTTAAGCATTTCAGTTATGTGTCTAAGGGACATCAAATCACCATTATCCTGACATGGTCGAAAAATCGCCGGAGTGGACATTTAAAAGAATGAACTGAAATAAACAGAGCGCACCTTGTCACAATTTCTTTTTTGTTTTCTCTGAAACCATTTGTGTACAAAAAAGTGTTTTCCTTGAAGAATTTAATCTTTATGCAACCATCATAATATAACAGTTATAGTGACCTTGTTTCAGTGTACTTGCGATTTTTCAAGGCTACCCATTGAAGTCGCGTACACATATGATGAACATTTTTGAAAGCCCTTTACTTTTACAACAATCGATTTATATACACAACATACACTTCGGAGCATGTTGAGAGTCGGCACCTGTCCCGTTATATATTCCTGCTTCCTTCTCGTGTTGTGACGCTGTTGTGAAAGAGAACACCAAACAACTTGCCCAAATCTTTTTTCTGCTGAACATCAGACATAATCGCAATAAAAATATGGGGCAGACGAAGTGAGAAGGAAAACTTGAAACAGGCCCTACAAAGCAGGATAGAGGCACGCGCTTGCGTGTTTCCTGCTCCCGTTTACTTGGGCTGAAGGTATCCTAGATTGGCGCACGCCAAGCGCAGATTTTGGATTCTACGAGTTGAAAAAACAGGCATTTCACCGCAGCTGTGCAGTCCCGAGTGAAGCAGACACAAATAACTCACAAACACGCACGTACAGCAAGCGGCCCAACAGTGACAGCGTAAGCTGAGCAGGAGATAACACCCGATGCAACACCCGATGCATGCTTAGCTGGTCACCAAAGGTTTAACTTGTCACCAAAGGAGGGGGGTCAAAAGATGGGCTAGCGAGAATTTTGTGGGGGCTCAGCCCCCCTGTGCCTCCCCTTGCACTGGCGCTGCCCCTGGGCCCACACAACCACACTGGTAGACTAGTGGTTAAGGTGTCCCCATTCAATGTGTGATGTACCGGTTACGATTCCCAGTGCAGTCGGGCACGTACTGGTTTTGATAATGCAAACAAAAAAAACCAGCTTAGTTGCAGAGAGCATGTTTTTAAAGCAGAGTCCTGTACAATGAACTACTCGTATAACAACCTTTTTCCTGGAACTTTTGACATTGTTATAAATGGCTTCGAGCGTACTACAGTGCAGTCCACTTATAACGATATCGAGAAAACCTAAAAATATGATCGTTATAACCGGTGATCGTTATATCTGGACTGCCGCCAAAAAATCGTCGCCGGACGTACCTTTTGTAGCTCCAGTGCTTCATTTCGCTATTTTCACCAATTAATAAATATTGCAGATAGTAGGATGTCAAAAACAAGACTTTATTTCTTACTCCGAAGAACGCATCACGGGTTCGCTGAGGAAGAGAGACTGACCGACGGCGGGGTGGGAGCAGTGGGAGGAAGAAAGCACAGCCAGAGGTACACAGCCGGAATGCCAACGAGGCCTCGCTCCGATGCCGCCGCGCCGCTTTGCTTTTCGCTTTTTTCTCTCTCTTTCCCGCTTTCGTTCGGCAAGCTACGAGTAGCTTGCCGGCTTGCCGTTGTTAGAAGGCGGGGAGCCGCGGAGCGCGGCGCTTTGCTTTTCGCATTTTTTTTTTAAATCCTCTCAGCCTCTCCGCGGTCGACGCGCGGCGAGGCGCAAAACGTGACACAGCTGGCGCCATCTGTAGCGCGTCGCGCCAACTCGCGATGCTCTCCTCGGCTTTTTGAACGGCCGGGACCGTCGAAAAGATTTTCCGGGGGTGACGCCGGGACGCGCTGCTGGCGCTGTGCTGCAGTGGCGGCAGATACGTACTCGCCTACGCTAACTTTTCGTCTTGTCTCGGCATAGTTCGTTTCAGAGGAACTTATCAATCTAAATGTTACGATTATTCTGAATGAAACATGCCGTCCACGGCAAACTTTTCATCGTTGTATCCGATATGCGGTGGATAACATATCGTTATATATGGTTTTTTTCCCCATAGCCCCAATGCATAAAATGAGACTGTTAAGTCGACCCATCGTTATAACCAATATATCGTTATATGTGGTATCGTTATAAGTGGACTGCACTGTAATTGCATGTCATTACTTTTGGTCTGCTGTAATTTTCTTTGTGATTTATTTGCTTTTAGGAATAATTGTGGCACTTCTCAGAAATATTATTGCAATGTATAAATTGTTACAAATATATATTTTTAATGAGTTTGTGTATATAACGAAGTGCTTTTTCTTGTGTCAGATGAAACATTGTTATACTAATGGGGTATCACTGTGTATACGAAAGTTGCCAAGGTTGGTTTTTTGTCATGTGAAAGTGCACCTCAGTATACAATTCATCATTTTATGCAATTTACATCTCAAAGATAACAGGGAGCTAATCTCGCAATTTCGCTCTTGGCGTTCTCTGCTTTGCAGAAGAGACGAAAGATGGAGGCGAAGAAGGTACGAAAGGTGGGCCACCACTTCTACGACTACGCCAACGTGAAGAACCGCAACAGGGCCAAGGCGCGCAAGAACCGGGAAAACCAAAAGCTGCTGTCTAGAGGAAAAATAAAATCTCTGTAGTTATTGTACAAAACTGTTTCGGTGCTGTCTTTCTTATCGCTGTAAAAAATGCCTAAGGCAGCAGTAAACTACAAGGCTACATTTCGCCACACTCAGCACCTTTGGGCTTATTGAAAATGAATGGTTTGTGCGGGCACCTCTGACTATAGGCACTTTCGATGAGCACTTTTGACTGCTAAGGAGTCATAACTGTGCATTGAAAGTGACGCACAAGAGCAGCGCCAGGATATTTTTTCTGGGGGGAGGCGCCAATTGTGTTCCTTCAGGGGGACAGAGACACCCGAAACTTATGCATTGTGCTTTGGCTATACTTCCTCATTGGGAAGGGGGGTGGGGTCAAAAGATGGGCTAGTGAGAATTTTGTGGGGGCTCAGCCCCCCTGTGCCTCCCCTTGCACTGGCGCTGCCCCTGGGCCCACACAACCACACTGGTAGACTAGTGGTTAAGGTGTCCCCATTCAATGCGTGATGTACCGGTTACGATTCCCAGTGCAGTCGGGCACGTACTGGTTTTTGTCACGGGAAGAGAGAAACACTGGCTCAGTGTTGCTGGTTTTCACTTGTTGAGAAGAAGGAGGCCTCTTCTTTCCACTTTCTTCTTTTACTCTCATTTACCCTCCCCAAATGCCTTTCAGCATAGCGTACTGGGTGAGGGGACCCCTCTTTCAGGTGAAATTTACTTAATGGGGAGGGGGTGCTGCAATCAACTCCCCCCAGTTCAAAAGGGAATCCTTCGCACAGTTACGTGCTGAAGTATGCAGCTGGAAGGAGAAAGAGGATTCCTGTTGCGATGAGTTGCCACCATGAAATTGCCTTGGCATGTTCCCCACCTTAATTTTCGCTTGCACAGATTAGGTCAGTGACTGCCCCTCTGTGCTGTTTCCGTAATCGAGAGGAAAGAATTCGTCGCTTCCTTCAATCCTGTTGCCATAGGGATGCACGCAACGCTCTCTCTTCCCCAGGTTACATGAGAGTGGTGCTCCAAGGGTGCCTTATACATTTGACCTGCCTGCAACAACTGTGAAGGACTTCCTGTGTGCCTCACAGTAAAAGATACCGGTCCTGCAAGTGTTCCTCGAATTCTCAGGTGCCCTTACCCAAAATAGGTAAAATTACCTGTGAAAAATTTACCTGTGCTTGCCCTATGCACTTCTTTTTTTTATTGATTTGCATGTTTGTTCAATTTCTCTTTTTTATCATTATTTTTTTTCTTTCTTTCATTTTTTTCTTATTGCTCAGTACTGTCTTCTGTTGCATTTGTCCATGCTGAGAATACCCCCGTCATCCAAGTGCTGAGCAGCGGAGCACATTACTTGCTACAGACATGGATACTGAGGCGTTCATACCCAGGCAACAATGAAATGTTTCAATGTCTAGTGACAAGACTCCTACATAAGAGATAAGACTGCCAGAAACATCATATCACTGACAAGGCCACGACTGAGAGAGCATCATTGAAAATACAGTGCATACCTATGTGACAAGAGCACCTTCGCGGGCCACATTTTAGTGAGCTTGCTGGCACCGAGTTTCTCGTGTAATGCTTTCACTGAAGCTGTTCAGCTAAAACGAGCTTCAATTGAAATAAAGTGAGAGGACTTTTGAGCACTATGGTCTTTACTGTACACTGTCCACAATAGAGGCGTTTATGTCAAGATTTAGGGTGCTGTGCCTTCAGCTATGGAAGAGCGCTAGGCTGCCTCTGTGTTCACAATATATTGAGATCATTTCAGTGCTACGATTTCTCTAGCTTGGTAGGTCGCAATAGCACATGGACAGGACAAAGCTGTGTCTTTGGAACAATCATCATCATCATCATGAGCCTGACTATGCCCACTGCAGGGCAAAGGCCTCTCCCAAGATCCGCCAATCAATTCGGTCTTGTGCTTTCTGCTGCCACGTTATACCTGCGAAGGTTTGAATCGCATCGGCCTACCTAGCTTTCTGTCTCCCTTTCGTGCATTTGCCTTCTCTGGGAATCTAGTCGGTTATCCATAATTTCCAGCGGTTATCCTGGCAAAGTGCTTCGTGCCCAGCCCATGTCTATTTCTTCTTGATTTCAACTATGATATTCTTAACCCCAGTTTGTTCCTCGACCCCCACTGCTTTCTACTTGACTCTTAAGGTTACGCCTACCATTTTCCTTTCCATCACTCGCTGCATCGTCCTCAATTTAATGAACCCTGTAAGCCTCCAAGTTTCTGCTCCATAGGTAAAGACTGGCAAGATGCAGCTATATATACATTCCTCAGTGGCAGATTACTGTTCATGATTTGAGAATGCTCGCCGAATCTGATCCACTCCATCCTTATTCTTCTGTTATTTCACCCTCATGGTTTGGCTCCACTATTACTATGTCCCAAGTAGACATATTCCTTTACAACTTCCAGTTTCTCTACACCTATCGCAAAATGCTGTTTTCTGCCGAGACTGTTGCACATTACTTTAGTTTTATGCATAATAATTTTCATAATTTTCAGACCTACTCTTCTGCTTTCCGTGTCCAGTTCAGTAATCATGTGCTGTATCAAGGCAATGCCATCAGAGAATCGCTGGTCACTAATATACTCTCCATTAACTCTTTGAAAACCTCCTGCAAACATGTGCTGAATAGCATTGGAGAGATTGTGTCCCACTTCCTTACGCACTTTTTTATTAGAATTCTGTTGCTTTCTTTGAGGAGAACTATGGTGGATGTGGATCCACTTTAGATTTCTTCCAGTATGTTTGTGTACGGTTTCTTGATGCCCTGATTCTGTAGTGCCTGCATTACTGCTGATGTCTTTACTGAAGTAAATGCCCTCTGGTAATCTTTGAAGGCTATGTATAAGGATTGGTCACATTCCGAGTGTTTCTTTATTACCTGATTGATAGTATGAATACGGTCTATTTTCAAGTAGCCTGTACGAAATCCTGTTTGGTTCTTTGGTTGGTTGAACTCTAATATCACCTTAATTCTATTAGCTATTATATGCAAAGCATTTTTTAGCAAACTTCAGCTACTTTGAGCGTATCTATCTATCTAGCCGCCTACGACTTTTAACTCACCTGACCGTTTCGATAATGGTATCAATACCAAACTAGGTCTGGCATAACATGACTATATGATGAGCGTAATTGACTAGTCATAACATGAAAACCATGATATGAATGTCATGATTTACATTTCATGGCCTGTTTGCTTTTGTGGTGGTTTCTTTCACAGGACATATTGAAAAACTGGCATGGTATGACATGACTGCATAGCGAACATAAGTTACAGACCCTAACAAGTAAATCATGACATGCATTTGATGATTTTCATGTGATGATTTTCATTTGATGATTTTCATGGTGCGCTCGCGGTTATGTAACTACTTCACATATACCAAAGTCGGTATTACAGGACGTGAATGGGTGACGAAAGTAAATGACACGTC
This sequence comes from Rhipicephalus annulatus, assembly GCA_013436015.1. NCBI lineage: Eukaryota > Metazoa > Arthropoda > Arachnida > Ixodida > Ixodidae > Rhipicephalus > Rhipicephalus annulatus. The sequence continues at coordinate 37,854 of WOVY01001030.1, read as the reverse complement.
TAAACATAATCATGACATGCATGTCATGTAAAACGTGACTGTATACATACTACACTCATAGAGTCCTCGCGGCCATTTTGCTAGCTCCACATATACGAAATTTGGTGTCAGGTGACGTGAATGAACGAGGAAGCTAAATGACATGTCAAAACATGATAATCATGATATGCGTGTCATGTAAAACATAACTACATGCTACGCTCATAGCGTGCTCGTGGCCGTTTCGTTAGCTGCACATATACGAAATTTGGTATTACGTGACGTGTGTAGACGACGAAGGTAAATGACAATGATAATCTTGATGAGCGTATCATGTGAAACTTGATTACCTGCCACGCTCATAGTGTGCTCGCGGCCGTTTTGCTAGCTGCACATATACGAAGTTTGGTATTACGTGACGTGAGCAGGCGACGGAAATAAATGACACTTAATTCCGAACGTGACAATGTTTGGAAGTGCCATGTGTCATGTACGGCACAATTTAGGTCCACCTCGTAACGGTGTGCTCGTGTTTAAGGTCCCGTAAACCACCAACAAACGCTCGCGTGCTGCTTTCCATGTCTTTCCTCTACCGAGAACAGTTGGCATGGCAACTGACGCTGCGTACACTGCAAACGACGCTGTGTACCAGAGACGCTGTCATTTGGCGAAAGAAAGGCTGTATTCGGCTAGGACATGCACGCGCGCCCTGTTGCGTTTCCACCTCAGACGCTGAGGGGCGCTAGAAAAGGTTGTCAAACGAGCCAACGAACGCAGCCTAGCGAAGAAAAGAGCCAAACGAGAAAACTTGTGGAATTCCACCAGCGTTCACTGAAAACTCGTACACAACTACACCGCCACATCTACATATCTCTGGGTGGTTTACGGGCCCTTTAAAGTAACATATCAAGCTTCCTCACTCGTGCTTCGCATATAATCTATTTCCACAGTACGCGGGATCTGCCAATTTTTTTAATAGTTTGTAGAGAACGGACAGTAAGCTGATCGGCCTGTAGTTTTTCGAGTCCTGGACGTCTCCTTTCTTATGAATGAAAATGATGTTGGCGCTCTTCCAAGATTCTGGCACCCTTCCCGTCAATAGACACTTTGTATACAAGGTGGTCAGTTTTTCTAACACAATTTCTCCGCCCACTGTTTCAGCAGGTCCGTTGTTACCTTATCCTCATCAGCGGTTTTGCCTCTTTGCCTTCCTTCTAGGGTTTCCTTACTTACCCTGTCGTTACTGGTAGGATGTCAAATTCCTCTGGGCTATTACTGCTTTTTACAATATCAGTCTGTTTGTTTGTTTCGGCTTCTGTACAGCTTTTTGTAGAGCTCCTCCGCCACCTCAACGTAGGTATATTGATTATGACATTGCCTTCCTTGTCCCTTAATGCATACTTGTGGTTTTTCCCTCAGCACAAGTTTGCCTTCGCAACTTTTAGGCTTCTGCCACTTCTTAGAGCCTTCTCAATTCTTTACGTGTTATATCCTCTGATGTCGTTAAGGTACTCGGCTGCTGACCCGCAGGTCGTGGGATCAAATCCCGGCTGTGGCGGCTGCATTTCCGATGGAGGCGGAAATGTTGTAGGCCCGTGTGCTCAGATTTGGATGCACGTTAAAGAACCCCAGATGGTCTAAATTTCCGGAGCCCTCCACTACGGCGTCTCTCATAATCATATGGTGGTTTTGGGACGTTAAACCCCACAAATCAATCAATCAATTATCCTCTGATGTCAGCTACCTTGAGCCTACTTCGATCGACCCATGGCCACTGGCTCTATATTGTCAGTTGCATTTGAGGCTTTCATGGTTTGTCGTGGCATAATGAATTTTTTTTTTACTCCTAATGAAAATAATTTACGGACCATGAATACCTTCTTCAGAAAAAATTGGCAGATCCCACGTACACTGGTAGTCGATGATGTGAAGCAAGAATGAGAAATTTTGATATGCCACTTTAAAATCAGCACAACGTTACGAGGTGGTGGTAAATGATGCCGTGCATAACTTCCGTGTCATGATTACCGTGTTTGAATGTCATTTACCTTCGCCATGTATTCAAGTCGCGTGATAGCAAATTTAGTGTATGTGGAGCTAGAGAAACGGTAGCGAGCACCCTTGGAGCATGGTATGTTGTCATGTTCTTACGTGCCACACGTGTCAGGATTGTCGTGTTTGCACCAGTCATATATTTCGTCATCGATTGACGTCACGTAACACTAAATTTGGTATATGTGCAGCTAGCAAAATAGCCGCGAGCGCATCATGAAGGGCCCAATATATTCCAATGTAGCGTTGACGCGCGCGCACGCTGGGTACAGCGACGCTACGTCAGCAAAAAGTGCGCACTCTACAGTCTGACGCCAAGCAGGACCAGCGTTCATCGGCGCAGCCCGACAGCAACCAGCGCGAAATGCGACATGCTGCATTTAGCGCTGATGCGTTACCCAGAAAACACTGCGTCTCCCTCTTTTCGTGACGGAGGGACGCCGGACGCACTGAAATGAGCATGCGTCAAAGCAACGAAGCACGGCGCGCGCCTGCGAGTATATGGCACGATCGGTGCCTGGTGTGGCAACGCAGGCGTGACGCGACGAAAAGAACGCCAGCGAGTACGCGCACGGTGTGACGTCAAAATGTATTGACGCGTTGACTGTGGCATGTAGTCATGTTCTCACGTGACACGCATCTCAGGATTATCATGTTTGCACCAGTCACATACCTTCGCCATCCATTGGCTTCACATAATTCCGATTTTGGCATATTTGAAACTAGCAAAACGGCCGCGAGTACATCATGAGTGTGGCATGTAGTCATGTTGTCGCATAACACGCATGTCGTGATTATCATGTTTGGATGCGTCATTTACCTACGACGTCCGTTGGCGTAGCGCAATACCGAGTGTGGTACATGTGAAGCTGGCGAAACAGCCGCGAGCGCATCTTGAGCGTAGCATGTAGTCCCGTTGTTGCACGACACGCATCTCATGTTTATCATGTTTTCCGTAATACCAAATTTGGTATAAGTGAAGCTATCGAAACGACCGCCAGTGCATCATAAGTGTGGCATGTAGTCATGTTGTTACATGACACGCATCTCATGATTATCATGTTTGCACCAGTCACATAGCCTTGTCATTGCTTCACGTGCCGTAATACCAAATTTGGTATGCGTGACGCTAGCGATACGGCCACGAGCACATTATGAGCGTGGCATGTAGTCATGTTGTTACATGACACGCATGTCATGAATTTCATGTTAGGGTCTGTCGCTTGTGTTCGCCATGCAATCATGTCATACCATACCAGTTTTGCAACATATCATGTGAACAAAACCACCGGAAGAGCTGCATGACCCTGAAATGTAAATCATGACATTCATGACATAAATGTCAAGATTTTCATGTTATACTAGTCAAATACGTTCTTTATACAGCCATGTTATGCCATACCAAGTTTGGTATTGGTACCATTATCGAAACGGCCAGCAGAGATAAATGTCGTAGGCGGCCAGATAGATAGATAGATAGATAGATAGATAGATAGATAGATAGATAGATAGATAGATAGATAGATAGATAGATAGATAGATAGATAGATAGATAGATAGATAGATAGATAGATAGATAGATACGCTCGAAGTCGCCGAAGTTCGCTAAGAAATGCTTTGTATTTAAAAGTTTAAAACGATTTCGACAACTTCGTACTCGCTAAGGGAGCTCAGTGAGCGTTATTAGAGAAAGTGGTTAACAATTTTGAATACAGGGTACTTCACTATAAGAGAGCTTAAAGCTATGCCGTGGGCCTCGCACTTGAATAGGCCCTAACAGAGGGGCGATCGTGCACTCTTTCTGGTGGGGGGGGGGGGGGGGGGTTAGAAAAAGTGGGTAACGGTTTATAGTACAGGGTACTCTACTATGGGAGAGCTTGAAGCCGTCCCGGAAACAAACGGACAATGCAGACACGGAGTTATCAGTGGGTGGTCATGCCCTGTGCCCTCTTTCTATGTGTATTTAGACAACGCGAAAAAGTATAGGTAATGATTTCGAGTATTTAGTACTCGACTATGGACTTTCTGTGTGTTTAACAAAAATGTTTAACGATTTTGAGTACATAGTACTCAACTATGGGAGAGCAGTAAGCCGTCCATCACTAACACTCATCCTAGCGCCTGTTTTAGTTATAGTGCTATTGTGTTAAGTTGTAATCGGGTACGAAATGCCAAAGGTAGCTTTGGCATTTCGTAGCACATGGCCGTATTAATCGATCTATCAAGCTTTGTCTCTTCTTTGCAAATGTATGCTCATCATTTATCTACGTAATTCGCAGATAAACTTATAAAAAAACAGCTCCAAAATTAACGGAAGATCTTTAGTTCAATATTTCTCAACAGATGTGCAAAGTAAATTAAAAATAGCAGGGGTATGCTGAAACCACTTCAGGAAATAGTTTGTTATATCTTGTTGGTAGATGTGGATACTTTGAATGCTGAATGGTTGTTTTGGCTAAGTATGGCTCACTTTTCGCATCGATAAAAGCTTTTGTTACGACCCGAACTCCACGGACTTTTCCAGAAATCACAGCGCCGCGCCTCCCCTTGGCCGATCAGGGCTGGAGCATTATGGGAAAGCGGAGCGCCGGGTGGGTAGAGCAGACGACGCTTTCCCGCTTTCGCCTGCTTTCATAGCGTGCAGTGAGTGGTTTTGGCTGGCGTTAAGGTGCTGCTCTCGTGAAGAAATGGCTACTTATGAGTGCTTCGACTTTCATGCTCAGCATCTAGGTTGTAGTGCTCGCCACAAATAGGCAGAATCATCACAGAACATGCCGAAGAAGAAAAGTGTCAGACAAACCTGCTCTGTTCGTGGGTGTCATAAACGCGAAAAACATCAGACGTTTCGTTCCATTGCTCAGTGCTACTTCAGAACTTGAATTTTAAGTGTGAATACACTTTATAAGCGACCCCAAACCATCCACCGCCGTCGGCGGCGTCCGCAGTCTTCTCTCTATCTTTAAAAGAAAGAAGACTTGGCGGGCCGCAGCGCGATGCTCTACCGAATAAGCCACGGACGCGACGCTGACATCGGTGTCAGTAACGCGCCTTATACCCCCTCCCCCTTCGCTCGCTCCTCCGCTCTCCTCGCTCGCTGCAGCTGCGCGCGCACCCCTGTCTCTCGCGCGCCCGCCTTCTCTCTCAGTCTCCCGTCGAGAGCCGGTCGTGAGGGGAGTAAAGTTAAAATCCGTTGGCATTCGCCATTGAGTTAACGTAAACTCCCCCGTTTGATCAAACTGCGATTCCCAGGAACCATTACACCATAAAGGCACCATAGTGTGATTAATAAATATAATAGTGCGAATTAATAAATACCCCTCATAGCATCACCTCGTGCATTCGCACTCAACCATGTTCACCCTCGGGGAAATGCTTGGGAGTTTTTTTTTTGTGATGCTGCAGCTAAGTTTGACCTTTGTCAAGATATTTCAGTTCTCATTCACAGTGATTACGGATGGAGCTGGGGTTTTACCGTAGAAGCATATATACCACGTAGTACGCGAAGTTATAGAGGCGACACCGTTAGATGCCTCATTAAGGAATCACAGGGTCCCTTGCGCATTCACCCAAGAGGACGCGAAGGTGAACACCATCTCGATTTTATTGTCAGCCGATGTGCAGAGTCTACCCCGCCAGACCATTAGTACCATGGAGTGTCATGGTTGATACCACGAGGGCGAACCCGCCTTGCATCGCGGCTGGGGGAAAGCACTGGTGTAGCTTGGGCGTGGGCAAGTGCTGGCGTGCCTTAAGTAGGGTAAGTGCTCCTTTCCCCCGCCGCCGAGGCTGCTGCCGAAGCCCGCACCCACCACCATCCACACCACCCTTCTAAAAATTGCTGCGCATAATGAGGTTTTTGATTGCCTCTATGATCAGACCACGTTGAACAATCTCGGATATCACGCGATGACGTCATCATGCGAAGTCACGTGGCTTTTTATTGATGCCACAATTATCGGTGGTATCTGACGCCAGATATGTTGTCGTCACCGCGTGATGATTTATCGGATCACTCGACGTCGTCGACGTGGGACGCAAACGGTCAAGTTTAACGTTTGATGAGGCACCTACAGTTCTCGCCTAAAAACAAAAACAAAGAAATTCTGTCAGTGGCTACGGCATCCCATGGTGGTGGCGCCAAGAAGAGCGACGCGAAAATTATCGAGTCATGGCGCCCCCTATAGGACGCCACCGTGCCATCACGGATCACAGAATGTGTACGGTGACAAACCTTACACAATTTGTAGCGTTCTGAACCTTACACACAATGTGTAAAGTCATGCATGATGATCTAATGATCACGTCATCACACGACATCGTCGCTTTGCACTGCCTGTGTGATCGGCCCACCAATCACGGAGACCGAGAAAAACCAGGTGAATGTTTTCTGAATGAACCTGAATGTTTTCTGAAGGTGAACCAGGTGAATGAATTCACTACGAGAAAACGTAGTGAATGTTTCGACTGCCTCCGCTCATAGAACCAGTGCAAGGCCACTTTAGGGGCAGAAAACCTTCGGATGGGTAGGAGAACGACCAATAAACGAACTGAATAATAATAAAAAAGACAGCTTTTGCCTTCAAGTCGTCTTGGGTAAATCAATAAAAAACTTTGCAAGTTTTTTTTTATGGCGGTCTTACTTAATGTTTATTTTGCTGTTCACTGCTTGGTTATCTTCAATTGTATTTGCTTGTTATCGACCATAAAACTAGAGGCCTCACCTATTGTGGCTTCGTTCATATCGGTTTCCTTTTTTTTTTTTTGGGGTGGGGGGGGTGGGAGGGTGGTTCTTTGTGTCAAGGCAAGGAGTGCTAGTTGTAGTTTATTATTATAGATAGAAAAAGCGATACTCGCAACCAGGTGACGTTGCCAACTGATGTAAGCGCTGCTGCGATATTGTATACATTTGCCACACTGAATGAGGCTTCCACCATAGCTTTTAAAGTCACATACTCACCGTTAGCAGCCTTAAAAAGTATTACTTATAAACGTTTTCTGGCTTAAACATACTGTGCCCAGTCACTGAGTGCTTATTACCACCATGAGAATGCTCTATTCCGCGGAATTTTAGCATCTGAATACGCCTGAGGCGAGTCCTTCAGATGTTCTGTTCATGACCGTTTTCGCAAAGGTGACAGGAACGGCTGTATGTTTTCTGTGGCTTGGAGAGCCAGCTGCATCGAAAGCACAATTTACTAAATTAGCATAATCATAAACTGTAATGAAACAAGGGATCACGGGAGCTCAAGCAGTAAAACAGAATATTGTGTAAATTGTGCACACTAACTCACATTCCGTTATATATCTCTTCCCATTGTTACCCTTTGCCCAGTCAGGTCATAAATTTTCAATTCATTAACAGGAACGACACAGAGACAGCATGTTTTACGCTGCTGCACAAAAAAAATACTGCGAAGTCAAATGTGCAGAATATTCTCGCTTTATGAAGTGCGACACTGTGCTGTAACTACGTAATCTCCGCACATGACAGTACTCACTTGATCCAGCTACCAACACGCCAACACGCCAAACAGCTACCAACACGCCTTACGGGCGTGTTGGTAGCTGTTTTTTTTACTGTACTCTGGGCGTCCTAAGTGCAAAATTTCTCAGGCACAACATTTGAAACAGGCAATTAGAATTCTAATCCCCCAGCATCGTGGAGCTCGAACCCATTTATACGGGTCGGATTCTGACATTATGACGCGCGAAGTGCCATGGTCTTGCACCGCGTATCACGCGGAAGCATATCAAGAGTCATAGTGCTTAACAGAAAGTACTAATAGGAAAGCTGTACGGTCATGCTGAAAATATAACAAAAGAGAAAAGCTTCCGCCGCATGGAAATACGACGAACGAAGCGAACGGGCTCGCCGCGAAAGCAGAGTAATGTTTTCAATTCAATGGGCTCTTTCGCGGGTACGTTGGCGTTTTCCCGGGTCTCTAATAAGTTTGCTGACTTTATGTTGCTCTGCGTTGTGCCTCTTCTATGAGCGCAGATTGAAGCAGGGTTATCACGTGGGATATTCCCGCGAAGTTGTGTTGGTACGCCCGCTCGCTGCGGGAAACGAGGTGAGCCGACGCTTCCGCGAGCAGACGACACTCCGCCGGTGCTCCTGCTTCCCATAATGCTTTGCGGCCAGCCTAGGTGGCGTGCGCCAATTTCTGGAAAGGTCCATTCTCACTCGGACTCATAAATATTTATTAGGTATTAAATGCGAATCATTTCTGAGCGAACTTCGGCGACATTGAGCGTATCTATCTATCTATCTATCTATCTATCTATCTATCTATCTATCTATCTATCTATCTATCTTATCTATCTATCTATCTATCTATCTATCTATCTATCTATCTATCTATCTATCTATCTATCTATCTATCTATCTATCTATCTATCTATCTATCTATCTATCTATCTATCTATCTATCTATCTATCTAGCCACCTACGACTTGTAGCTATTCTGGCCGTTCCAATAATGGTATCGATACCAAAATAGGTGTGGCATAACATGACTGTATAACAAGAATACGTGACTAGTCATAACATAAAAGTCATGACATGTATGTCATGAATTTTATGATTTACATTCCATGGCCTTGCTGCTCTTGCGGTGGTTTCGTTCACAAGGCATTTTGCAAAACGGGTATGGTATGACATGATTACATGGCAAACACAAGCGACAGACCCTAACATGAAGATCATGACATGCGTGTCATGTAACAACATGACTACAGGCCACACTCATGATGCACTCGCGGCCATTTCGCTAACTTCGCATATACCAAACTTGGTATTACGGGACGTGAATGGATGACGAAGGTACATGTGACTGGTGCAAACATGATAATCATGAGATTCGTGTCATGTAACATGACTACATGCCACGCTCATGGTGCACTCGCGGCCGTTTCGCTAGCTTCACCTATACCAAATTTGGTACTACGGGACGCGAACGGATGGTATAGGTAAATGACACGTCCAAACATGATGATCATGACATGCGTGTCATGTAACAGCATGACTACATGCCACACTCATGATGCGCTCGCGGCCGTTTCGCTAACTTCGCATATACCAAACTTGGTATTACGGGACGTGAATGGAAGACAAAGGTACGTGACTGATGCAAACATGATAGTCATGAAATGAGTTTCATGTAACAACATGAGAACATGCCACGCTCATGATGTGCTCGTGGCCGTTTCTTTATCTCTACACATACCAAATTTGGTATTGCATGACGTGAACGGACGACGAAGGTAATTGACACGTTCAAACATGATAATCATGACATGCGTGTCACGACAACACACCACGCTCATGATGCGCTCGCAACCGTTTTGCTAACTTCACATATAGCAAATTTGGTATTACGGAACGTGAATGGACGACGAATGTAAAGGACACGTCCAAATATGATAATCATGATATGCTTGTCATGTAAAACATGGCTACACGCTTCCTCCATAGCTCGCTCACGGCCGTTTTGCTAGCTCAACGTATACCTAATTTGGTAATACGTGTAATGAATAGACGACGAAGGTAAATGACACGCACAAACATGATAATCATGGCATGCGCTTCATGTAAAACTTGACTACATGCTGCGCTCATAGCACGCTCACGGCCGTTTCGCTATAGTTTTACATATACCAAATTTCGTATCGGGTGACGTGAATAGATGACGAAAGTAAATGACACATTCAGACATGAAAATCATGACATGAAAGTCACGTATGACATAATTTACCTCCACCTCGCCACATTGTGCTGATTTTAAAGGGACATATCAACCTTCCTCATTCGTGCTTGGCATATCATCGAGTCCCATCTGTACGTGGGGTCTGCCAATTTTATTATTTCGATCTTTCTCGACAGAGGAGAGCCTACTGTCTATGTGAACTGGAACTCTTCTGTGTGAGTGCACTGGTTGAATAAAACTTGGCTACATTTATATGTGAGTAATCTTTTGTAGTGTCTTAAAAATTCTTTTTTTTTTGAAGGAACTTTGATTTGGTGCGTAGTACACATAAATGGTAAAAATTAGTTGTCCAAGAGGCCGCGTCGCAATGTTTGCGGAACTTCTCGACTATTTTAGGGGTGTGCGCATATTGCACTTTCATATTCAATCAAATTGATATCAAATAGTGCCGAATAGCATAGTCAAAAATACCGAATACCAAATAGAAAACATTACTCGAAGATTATTAGGTGAGCATAACATTTAGGTTATTGAAGTAAATATGCTTTTGTTAAATGGCTTAATAAAGAACTACTTGCCTCACGAAATTATGCTGTTATTTTTTTTAACACGATGGCGTTGAGGAGCTCGTTTCGCAGAAACTTCGGCGTTGGTGTTGTTGTAGATGTCGACGTCCTTGACAGTGAGCGAAAAATTGTCATCTCGTCCACGATTGTGCGATCGAGAACGATCAAAATAAAATGAATAATAATTACTTGTGAGTCCGAGTGAGCATCGAGCTGAGGGCTACAACAGTTCCACAATTTTTTTTCTCTCTTACACGGTATTTATTACAACATCGCGCTACGCATAAACAGTGCGCACAAAATATTTGAGGCCTTTCGGACAAATCTGCAATAGACATTAGAAAACAGTACCATACAACACTGCGTCTCAAAGTGTATTTGAACAGCACACTTCATGAACTCTTGATACCAGTCTGATTTAAACGGCAGTTATTCATAAACATTTTTTGGCTGCACAGTCATTTCTACGGAATAGGATCACGAAGACATTGCTGCGCATGCCTGTCTAACGTGCGAGGTTTTAAGTGTTAAGGCGTGGGTCGGAATAGTCCCCGATGTATGCAGTACGTAGCCACTTCGTTTCAAGATTCACCGCTGGGTGATAGCTTTTGGAATAAACCAATGTAGATGTTATAAAACAGATGGTGCCCGTGTAGTTTTATTTTTGAACAAGCAAAAGAAATTGTTATGCTTACGCTAGGGTGCGCTTCCATTTTAGGGGTGAAGCTCCTTATGCCATGGGTCGCGCATCTGCGATGTATGTATGTATGTATGTATGTATGTATGTATGTATGTATGTATGTATGTATGTATGTATGTATGTATGTAGTAGTAGTAGTAGTAGTAGTAGGTAGTAGCCACCTCTCGTTTAATGCTTAGAATGTCCACTGGATGAAGGTACTTCTCTATGATGAATATATGATGAAAAGATGCGAGATGGCGGTATTTGGAGTGCTCACTAGATAGATGGACGGATGCATCGACGGACAGACAGACAAGCAGACGGACGGATGGATAGACGGGCGGACGCATGGACGGACACATGGAGTGACGGATGAACGCACGAACAGACGCACGGACGGTCGCACGGATGGTCGCCCGGAGAGTCGAACGGGTGGACGCACGGAAGCAAGAAAAAATGAACGGACTACTTATCGTCATTCAGCCCCTGGATATTATGTGAATTTTCTCATATACTTTGCACGCCCATTACAAGAGCATATCAACTGACATCATTGCATTTGGGTTGTACAAGATAGCGTATGCTATGAGAATTTAAATCCAGTTGTTTTTTAATAGCCTTCTGCAGGATGTCCCAAAAAAGCATGGCTTCCTTTCAACTAATGAAACAATGTTCTATTGTTTTTGGAACTTCACAGAGATGGCAGTTGAATGAAGATACAAAAATAACTGGTGTTCAACCAGGCTTTTACAGGTATTGTTTCTGTGTGCACTTTGTAGAAAAATGTGTTGGCTATTGTTGAAATAGGCATTTTCATCACACGCACTAGCACTTCACGACCAGACAATACGCGCTATGTAGTGAGTGGTACAGCGTGGTGAGAAATTTTATATTTAATAAAGCATAATATGGTCCTTTCTTAAGCTAGAGACAAATATTTATGACAGAATCTGGCTACTAGAAAACGTGCTGATTTGTATACTTCAGCGCATAAATCCTTGCAAATAGGGAGGCGATGCAAATTAATGGATATCGCCAAATTCTGTAATGAAACATGCGTGAAATTAACTTGCAAGAATTTTTGAAGCAGTGGATGAGCAGTCCCAAAAATAGAAAAAAAAACGTAACACCAGTTATCTAACGAAGAGGTGTAGCAACCTCTTCAAGTGGTCTAAAACATTGTCTTGCCTCATTGATCTATATAGGTTATATAGTTATAAAGTTACATAAAGTTATATAGTTATATAGTTTAAATAAAGTTACATAATAATAAGTTTATAAAGTTAAATAGTTTATATAGGCACATAAAGAAAGGTAGCGAATAGGCAGTGAAACGTCTTTATGTAAATCCTTGAACAACAAATTATTTCCAGTACGTAGAATATTTTTGTTGCCAGAAGCAGGTTGCATCCTTCAGTTCTGCCAAAGATAGACATTGATTATTGATATGTGGGCTGTAACGTCCTAAAACTGCGATATGATTATGAGAGACGCCGTAGTGGAGGGCTCCGGAAATTTCGACCACCTGGGGTTCTTTAACGGGCACCGATAATTGAGCACACGCGCCTACAGCATTTTCACCTCCATCAAAAATGCAGCCGCCGCCGCCGGCATTCGATCCCGCGACCTGCGGCTCTGCAGCCGAGTACCTTAGCCACTAAATTATGCACCGCGGTGGGGCTGCCAAAGATAAAGAGGTGCGGAGTAAGCGTATGGGCATAACACTTCATGGTGGGTACACGTTCTTTTTAATAATGTGCACTGGATCTATATGCGCCTAATAGAACGCCTAGGTGTTTCCATGGCGCACAAGACCATTCTATGCCCTGCAAATGGGTTGGTTTATAAGCTTACAGGCCTAACCACAGTCCCAAGCTTTTAGCTAAATCAATTTGCGCCCCTGGAATTTCTCCGAATTCCCCGATTGTTGACGCCATTATTTTTTATATTAGAAAGAATACTAAAAGTCATTCGCATGCTCCAAGACCTTCACCTCATTCCCGTAAGCGCTGATACCACGGACATTACTCGATTGAATTACACTTAAGCACATCTATCTATCTATCTATCTATCTATCTATCTATCTATCTATCTATCTATCTATCTATCTATCTATCTATCTATCTATCTATCTATCTATCTATCTATCTATCTATCTATCTATCTATCTATCTATCTATCTATCTATCTATCTATCTATCTATCTATCTATCTATCTATCTATCTATCTATCTATCTATCTATCTATCTATCTATCTATCTATCTATCTATCTATCTATCTATCTATCTATCTATCTATCTATCTATCTATCTATGGGATTTGGGTGCACGTTAAAAAGCCCCAGGTGGTCGAATCGAAATTTGCTGAGCTCTCCATTACGGCGTCTCTCATAATCATATGGTGGTTCTGGGACATTGAAACCCACGTATAAATAAATAAATAAATAAATAAATAAATAAATAAATAAATAAATCTATTTGTGTCAAACACTGCCAGACAGGGGCACGTTCCTGCGGGCGAGTATGTGCCACTGGTATGCGGGAATGTGACAGCTGATTGACATCTTATATCTACCCAGGAACGGTGAGAACATACACGGGTATTTTTAACGCGAGAGCGTAAGGAGAAAGCTATCATGCGCAGCGTTGACTCGACGAATGCAAAAAAATACATGGCGGGGTCTCAGCTGGAGTCGAACCCCAGCATGCTACCTGGCAATCAATTATTATATATACCTTAGAGCCACGCTAGGTTTTGAAACTACATTTCAAATAGACCCTAATGTTCATGGAACGTCAATTGTGATTGCAGCGCTGGCTATTCAATTTTATAAACATTACATATGTACTTCTTTACATACGTGCTTCATTAGCGTAGTTGTGCCACAGGGATCAATTTTAGGCTGTACGCTGACGACACAACCATCTTTGCACCATACATCTAAATCATTTTCAACGTTCTAGACTGACCTCAACACATATTGACATTACATGACTCTATAGTGCCAAAATAATCAGCTGCAGATCAATGCTACCGAAACCGTCTTTATGGTGTTTCATTCCCCACGAATTTCACTTGACATACCACCTGCCCTTCTCATCGGCAATAACGTCATAAATATTTCTCCCGAAGCACGGTTTCTAGGCGTAATCTTAGATACTGAACTAAAACTTCATAAACATGCCGCTTCACTCGTTAAAAAGATTGCATTTGGAAACAATGGTATCATCAAGACACGTACATATTTTCCGCATCACGCCACACGTTCTTTGTATTTCGCCTACATTCGCAATCATATTTTGTAGTGCTTATCATCTTGGACGAGAACTTACACACGTTGAACGATTGCAGTGAATACAGAATCAAGTGGTTAGACTAATGACTTTTAGGCCATTTTATTGACCTTGTAGCTCTTTGTTTCTGAAGCTTAATATACTATTATTAAGACAATTATTTTACCACAAACTGTCCCCACTTGAATGTAAAAAAACAGTGCAAATATCTAGACAAAGATGGAACAAGAATCGACGAGGCACAGAGCCTTGTCATCTGTTTTTCCGTCTATTTCTGTGACTTTGTGCTGTGTTTACATGCAAGCATGAACAACCAAGTAGCCCACCTTTCGCTTCTAGGACTGTCCATAGTAGCCTATAGGCTCATTACGCATGACATTGTCATTGCATGCGTGGATCATCATCACTCAACTAATAGCACCACTTAACTAATATTACCCGGTTTTCCCAGAGTAATGTTGTTATGTTACCAGCCATAAGCACAAAATACGGCAAGTTCACAACCTTGTTTACAAGCATTGCAATTTGGCATTGATTGCCCTTCCAAGTAAAATTATCGCACAACATTCATATATTTTCACCTCACGTAGTAAAAAAAAACATTTTGTTCTAGAATTTCTCCATTCGTGTGATTTGCGTAATTAGCTCTCAACAGTTCGGTGTTAGTTTCTTATCCACATTTGCCTTTGCACAAGCTATACCACCGATGATAAAACTAGCTGCATTTGTCATTATTCAGTATTCTTGCTTTGTTCCCGTTTCAACCCTTGCTATCAATTATTCTCATGTCTATTTTTTCAGTACAATTACCATCACGTTATGTAAAATTGTATTGTTGTTAATTACCATCGTTAGTCATTGCTCCCGAATTTGCATCTTTTGTTGTGCTTTTCCGTTGTAACCGTCCCATTCATGTCGCCATATGGAGGTCCCCCTTTATGTTTCTCTGAAACTTTGGGACCTCCTCCTGTACTATTTTAACCATGTAACCAAACTGAAATATGTAATAAACATCACTTTTATGAAACGGCTGTCACGTCGGGTTAACGTAGAATGTAGTTAAGGGCCATCCGCTGAAGTTGATTTATGCAGCAGTGTCCTGGTGGTGGTGGTGAAAAACATTTATTAATATATTTACAGTAAGAGGGTGAGTCTTTCACAAACACTAGGAGAAATCCATGGCCTGGTATCCCTGCAGGATTTGAAGGACATGCCTACACCATGTGATAGGTGTCACAAGACTCCTCCGCACAGTGTGGGCACGCGCCCGAGAAGGCCGAATTGAAATGCGTCAGTACTGCCGGGCACAGTACCGTATTGGCAAAGAGGTGGATAAGCCAGCGCGCCTCCACCCTAGCTTCAGATGTTGCTAATATGTTTCCGTCGTCATCGTTACGCAACTATAATCAACTGGTTATATGAAACATATGCAGCTGTTTAACCTATGTATCTGCGTGCATTAGTACATATCTCTAGCACCAAGCTATATCACTTCGCTCAATAAAAAAATGACAAGACCTTCACCTTTCATTGCACATGCTTCGCATAAAATCGATTCCCTAGGCACGTGGGATCTGCCGAAATTTTACCGTCTTTTACCCCCTCATTCTTTTTGTGCCCTGCGGCTCAAGTCTTACCTATAGCTTATGGGCAGCCGTAATAACATTAACACCGTGTCTACTGCCTACTTTCTTAAGCTTGTGATACACGCAAATTTGTAGTGAAGAGGGAACCGTTAGCTGGCTTTGAGAATCAACTGTAAATTTCAGGCTGAGTTCTAAACGACACTGTTTAACTCGAGTGTTCTCAGGAGGCCCGACGACCAAACTGCAGCAGTGATTTTTGACCAAGCTGAAACATTGTTGCAGATTCTTCCTCAAAGAGTCTTCTTTTCAAACCACTACTACTATAAAATAAACCTGTGCTTCCAAAGCATGTGGCGAGAGGGCGAGCAGGCATCCCCCCTCCCCCCTGTGCGTACGCCTACGTCAATCATTACCATCCGTCAGAGTAGTGCGAAGAAGAGGAGGAGGGACGAGCGCATATAATGAACTTCTGGCCAATCTTTCTGAGTGGGTATGAGTGATGGTAGAGGCGTCACAATCATCGTCATCAGCGTGGGCCCACTCTTTGAGGAACAACTGACCAGTAGTGGACGCCCTCCACTTTCCCTGGGGGTGTGGAGTCCAGCGACGGAAAAGGGTAACCATGCGGTCCATGTGAGTCCACCAGCTTTGCGCTGAACTATTCTCTGCATGTATACATAGGGCAATACAATCCTGCGCACAGAAGCTGCTCGTTTTGGGGATGCGTGGCTCACTGTATCCAAAAGCGGCAATAAGACACTTGTATATATTGCCAGGTATCCATAAAAAATCCTTCATTATACATATTGGAAGTCATCTCTAAGTATTATTCAACAGAATGGGAGGTTCTGGCAAAATCTCATCGCTGCAGGCGTAGCATGTAATTACGTATACTGCCGCATGAATTCGCGTGGTTTTCGTGTGGAAGAGGACGAAGAGGTTGGGATTGAGCCGCTTTTTAATGCCGCATGAATTCGCGTGGTTTTCGTGTGGAAGAGGACGAAGAGGTTGGGTTGGAGCCGTTTTTTTTGTCCTAGCTTGACGAGCAGTTCTGCGGAAGGTTTCCTTGAGTGAGACAAGATTGGTGACAAGATTGGTGGAGCTGCTGGGTACGACAACTGACGACGCACCCCATGCACAAGAGCCCGCCCAGGAGCCGGAACACAAGCCCTGTGCCCGTGGACACGCCAGTTCACAGAACAAGCCGCCGCCAACGAGGCCTACCACCAGAGACACCGGCACAGCTTATCCATAGAGCGACTATGACTTCGCCTCAAGGCGTCATGGAAACTCCTACGTCGTCGGCACCAATTTATTGCACTGTCCAGAACCCGCTGATGCCTAGTCCCTTTCACGGAGAGCTGTTTGAGGATGTGGACGACTGGCTGAGCGAGTTCGAACACGTCGCAGCGATCAACTACTGGGACGAAGCCGCCAAACTCCGCAACGTCTACGCGTGTTTGAAAGACGGCGCCCGAACGTGGTTCATGAACAGAAGTGATGTCTTGACATCCTGGCGCGAGTTCCAGCATCGCCTCTTGGAGACCTACCGGAGCCCCGACCGCCGCGATCGTGCTGAACGTGCATTGCATTCACGCATCCAGATGCCTAATGAGACCGTCACCATGTACGTGGAGGACATGACGCAGCTTTTCAGGCGAGCGGATCCGGCAATGCCAGAAGAAAAAAAGCTACGCTATCTGATGCGAGGCGTGAAGGAGCAGCTTTTTGCTGGTCTAGTGCGGAGTCCTCCGAAGAGTGTAGCAGAATTCCTGACCGAAGCCACTACGATGGAGAGGGTACTTCATCAGCGGTCAGCCCTACTCGACCGGCAAGTGAATTCTGCATCACCTACTGAATTTTCCGCCAGCTTCGGGAGCAACAGCATTGAGTGGATTCGCGAAATCGTCCGCTCCGTCGTCCGCGAGGAAATCGCGAAACTACACGGGGCGAGACAGCCGGAGGTAAGCAGCATCACCAATATTATTCGGGACGAGGTCCAGCAGGTGCTTCACAGCCGTCACCCTCAACCAACGGTTACAAATCTAGAACCACCTCCTGCGTCCACTGATGTTGGGAACCGCACATATGCCGAAGCTCTGCGCACTTCCATGCCGGTCTCAAGCCCTGCAGTCCCAATCCAGACGATGCCGCCAGTTTCAATTCAATCTGCGCATGCTGGTTTGGACATCGACGGTCGCCGTGCCCCTCCGCGGAAGTCCGATATTTGGCGTACGTCGGATAGAAGACCCCTCTGCTTCCATTGCGGTGAAGCCGGTCACATCTACCGGGAATGTCCATACCGACAACTTGGACTGCGCGGTTTCTCTATTCATTCGCCTCGTCCCCTAGTTGGTCAGAGGCCAAGAGAAATTGAGGACTACCTCGCGCAGCAACGTCTGCCTTTCTCACGGCGTCAATCGCGGTCTCCATCTCCACGACGACCCGCAGCTATTGGACCACGTCTCAGTACGATGGCACGGGGACGTTCCCCAAGCCCTCGTCGGGAAAACTGAAGGCAGCGACCTTCGGGGGCGAGGTCGCTGGGACTAAAAGTGCGGAAGACCTCCTATCGACGCTTCCACAAAACGCTGCAGACATTGAATTGACGTCTGAGTGCAGTGCGAGAGAAATGCCGGATTGTGCGTCTGAACCCAGTGGCCGAGTCTCACTCGACATTCCCGTGCTGATAGACGGTCTTCAGGTCAGCGCATTGGTGGACACAGGTGCAGATTATTCTATTATGAGCGGAAAATTGGCAACCAGTCTTAAGAAAGTGATGACACCTTGGAATGGGACGCGTATTCGCACTGCTGGAGGCCACGTTATTACTCCATTGGGTCGCTGTACCGCAAGAGTGGAAATACGCGAGTCAACGTTTGTGGTAACCTGCCTCGTACTACGCGACTGTTCTCGTCAGCTCATCCTTGGAATGGACTTCCTTCGAGAGAATGGCGCGATCATAAATCTCCGCGAGCGAATGGTGACTTTCTCGACGCAACTTGCAACCGATCGAGGCGCTGATAGCTGTCGTAGACCTGCGCTGCGTGTTGCCGACGAAAGCGTGACGTTGCCTCCCCGAGCGACTGCTTTCGTAGAAGTCACCTGTGAAGACCTCCAAGACGGTGACGTGGTCGCCGAGAGCAACGTATCCCTTTTACTGCTTCAAGGTGTGTGTGCAGTGCGAAGCATTCTGCGTGTGCGTGACGGACGGTCGCAGATACTCGTCACAAATTTTAACTTCGAGCACCGACATCTTTTCCGCGGCACCACCGTGGCCTTCGGAGACCGTGTAGCGGATGTCACCGAGTGCTTCGCATCCGAGGAAATGGTTGATGGAGATAAGTTTCTGGACCACATCGACGTCAGTTCGAAGCTTTCGGACGAGAAGAAGGCCGCACTGCATACCCTGCTGAAGGAATTTAAATCTTGCTTCGCCTCTTCATCTAGAGTCGGTCAAACACCCCTCATAAAGCACCGAATTATTACCGACGATGATGTTCGCCCAATCCGCCAGCAACCTTACCGTGTTTCGGCTAAAGAACGCGAGACTATACAGACGCAGGTAAAGGAGATGCTTGACGACGGGGTGATACAACCGTCGAGCAGCCCGTGGTCCTCGCCAGTCGTTCTAGTAAAGAAGAAAGACGGAACGCTGCGATTCTGTGTTGACTACAGGAAACTCAATAGCGTCACCAAAAAAGACGTCTACCCGCTTCCACGGGTTGATGATTCTCTCGACAGGCTACGACACGCGAAGTATTTTTCATCGATAGATTTGAAGAGCGGCTATTGGCAGATAGAGGTCGATGAGCGAGACAGAGAGAAGACAGCGTTTGTAACTCCCGATGGGCTTTATGAATTCAGAGTTCTTCCTTTCGGCCTCTGTTCGGCTCCCGCAACATTCCAGCGAATGATGGATACCGTTCTCGCTGGCTTGAAGTGGCAAAGCTGCCTTGTATACCTTGATGATGTGGTCATCTTTGCCGAGAGTTTCGAAGAACATCTGAAGCGTCTAAGAATGGTTCTGGAAGCTATTCGTTCGGCCGAACTCACGCTAAAACCCCAGAAGTGCCATTTCGGCTACGATGAGCTGAAATTTCTGGGACATGTTGTGAGTGCGGATGGAGTGCGGCCTGACCCAGAAAAAACTGCAGCAGTCGCCACCTTTCCTGTGCCGTCAGACAAAAAAGCGGTGCGGCGTTTTCTCGGCTTGTGTGCTTATTATCGCCGATTCATTACCAACTTCTCGACGATAGCCGAACCGCTCACGCGACTCACCCGAGATGATGTACCGTTTGCCTGGACTACAGAGCAAGAAGCAGCTTTCGCAGAGTTACGGCAGCGAATGCAAGAGGCACCTGTTCTTGCGCATTTTGATGAGGACGCTGATACCGAAGTTCACACGGATGCAAGCAACGTCGGACTTGGCGCTGTCCTTGTACAACGGCACAACGGCGTAGAACATGTCATAGCTTACGCCAGTCGTACTCTCTCTCGAGCCGAGGCCAACTACTCCACTTCAGAGAAGGAATGCCTCGCAGTCGTGTGGGCAACGGCAAAGTTTCGACCTTACCTCTACGGCCGTTTCTTCAAGGTGGTGACCGATCACCATTCGCTGTGTTGGCTGGCCAATCTCCGTGATCCGTCTGGTCGTCTCGCTCGGTGGAGTTTGCGCTTGCAAGAGTTTGACATCATGATTGTGTATAGGTCTGGGCGCAAGCACGAAGATGCCGACGCACTTTCTCGAGCACCCGTGGGACATCCTGATATGGACTCGGAATATGCTGATGGTTTTCTCGGAGCCCTCAGTGATTCTGACTTTATGTCTAGACAGAGAGCCGATCAGGAATTGCGCCCTATTATTGATTCCTTAGAAGGCCGAAATTCTCACACTCCTCGGCGCATCGCTCGCGAATTGTCATCCTTTTGTCTAAGGAGGGGCATTCTTTACAAGAAAAATGCTCGAGGTAGCAACAAAGCCTTCCTCCTCGTTGTACCAGCCGACATGCGGGATGACATCCTCCTCGCGTGCCACGACGAGCCCACGTCGGGACACTTGGGCTACTCGCGGACTCTCGCCAGAGTGCGCCAGCAGTACTATTGGCCACGACTTTCGACCAGTGTACACCGCTACGTGCAAGGCTGCCGCGAGTGCCAGCGTCGCAAGACGCCACCCGTGAAACCTGCGGGCCTTCTCCACCCTATTACACCACCACGGACACCTTTCGACCTCGTGGGAATGGACCTTCTAGGACCCTTCCCTTTGTCGGCCACTGGTAACAAATGGATTATAGTGGCAACCGATTACTTGACCCGGTATGCTGAGACAAAGGCGTTACCCCGCGGCACGGCGTCTGAAGTGGCGAAGTTCTTCGTACAGCACATCGTCCTCCGGCACGGCGCGCCGTCATGTGTGATTACGGATAGAGGAACATCATTTACGGCACAAATGCTAGAGGACATTTTCAGACTGAGCTGCACGAGTCACCGAAAAACAACGGCTTACCACCCACAAAGTAATGGACTGACGGAAAGGCTCAACAAGACCATAGCGGACATGCTGTCAATGTACGTGGACGTGCAGCACAAAACCTGGGACGATATCCTCCCATACGTCACGTTCGCATACAATACGGCAATGCAGGAAACAACCCGATTTTCACCTTTCCACCTTGTTTATGGACGCAACGTACAAACGATGCTTGACGCTATGCTGCCGTACGATAATAGCGATGCTCTTTCTCCAGAAGCCGAGCAATACACGCAGTACGCCGAAGAGGCTCGTCAACTGGCTCGCGTGAACATCGGTCACCAACAAGACGCAGATGCACGACGTTACAACCTTCGCCGTCGAAACGTCGCATACCACCCGGGTGAACGAGTGTGGGTGTGGACTCCTGTCCGACGACCAGGCTTGTCTGAAAAGCTTCTGAGCCGTTATTTCGGACCATACAAGGTTATCCGACGTGTGAGTGACCTTACATACGAAGTACTTCCGGACGGCACGGTGTCGTCACGTCGACAACATCGGCCCGAAACTGTGCATGTCGTACGACTCAAGCCGTACTACACACAATAGTCTCTGTGCTTGCGAGTTACTTCGCAAACGTGACAGTAATCTCATGTGGTGTTTTTTTTTTCTTCTTGACTCTTCCACTGGTGCTGTTGTGTTCGCGCATGGTCCAAGTGCTTGTGCGCCCTCTTTGTTTTCCCTGGCACTCACTTTGTGATTCTCTGCGTCAACGCGTGTTCTAATTATGGGTTTTTTTTTTCTTCTTCTTTTATTTAGAAGCATCGAGTCGATGCTTTTTAAAAGGGGGGACTAATGCCGCATGAATTCGCGTGGTTTTCATGTGGAAGAGGACGAAGAGGTTGGGATTGAGCCGCTTTTTAATGCCGCATGAATTCGCGTGGTTTTCGTGTGGAAGAGGACGAAGAGGTTGGGTTGGAGCCGTTTTTTTTGTCCTAGCTTGACGAGCAGTTCTGCGGAAGGTTTCCTTGAGTGAGACAAGATTGGTGACAATACTGTAGAGACAGATGGTAAGGTTCTGCATCAGCAACATGGATCATATAAAGCTAGATCTGGAGTAATACGATCGTGTCAGTGCCTTCACTCCTGTTGATATGTTGTACGATTTCTCATTAAATTTTAGGCTGATAGGTAGTACCTAAATCGTATCTTTTCTTCTGGTACTTGTTTTATTCGCACCACCGCAATTAAGAACTGAACTGTTGCACTGGTAAGCACGTCGTTGAACGTCCTACAGACGGCATGGACGAAGCAAACAGAACACTGCGCAATGTAATAAAAAGAAAGACATGAAGAAAGAAGGAAAGAAAGAAAGAAAGAAAGAAAGAAAGAAAGAAAGAAAGAAAGAAAGAAAGAAAGAAAGAAAGAAAGCGAGACATGTACATGCCAAGTTTTTCTACCCTTCTTTTTCGCAGAGTAGAAGGGCTCCTGTACTTGAGAGCGCAGCTCTTAAGTGCCCATTCCTGCGATGGGTGGCGTTGCTGTTGTCTTACATGCAGAGAGAACGAGGACGAAAGAGAGCGAATGCGGAGCGCAGAAAAAGCTGAAAGACAACGATGGCGACGAGGTGGGAACGACAGTAGCGACGCGACGGGTTCCGCAGCGGCCATACGCGGCGCCACAGCGCTACGCGCCGTCGTACGTCGGCTGTGGCAGAACGCGCCCACAAGCTGCCTTCCGCGGTCTCCCGGTTAGCGAAGCAGTCGTGCAACGCTCCGCACGGCGGTGGCTGACGGTAAATGAGCTACGCGAAATTCACCGTGCCGGCCACGCTACTTAGAGGTTGTTTTTGCCTATTGAAAAACATGTGCTTATATGCAAAAAATAGCTTGAACCATTCTTTCTAAACCATGAGCAATGCCATTGGTGAAAGTGTGCCACAAGTGACGCCACAGGTGAAAGTGTGTCGCGTGCCACTGATTCCGAACGGGCTGCCCGAGCTGAGGCTCAGCGCTGCCGACGCCAGAATCCCGAGAGGCGCACCGCCCGCAGCAGAGGCATTTGCCTCAACCTATCGCAATATCCAAACACCCAAAACACCACGCTCAGGATTCCCAAGATGTTTCAGCGCGCGAACAAAGGAAAAAAGGACAGGGTAGACAAAAAGAGTGCTGAAGACAAAAGGAGGTGTGACGAGCGCATATAATTAACTTCTGGCAAATCTTTCTGAGTGGGTATGAGCCATGGTAGAGGCGTCACAATCATCGTCATCAGCGTGGGCCCACTTATCGAGGAACAACTAACCAGTAGCGGACGCCCTCCACTTGCCCTGGGGGTGTGACGTCCAGCGACTGAAGAGGGTAACCATGGGGTCCATGTGAGTCCTACAGCTTTGCACTGAACTATTCTCTGCATGAATACATAGGGCAGTACGATCTGCGCACAGAGGCTGCTCCTTTTGAGAATGCACGGCTCCCTGTATCCAAAAGGCGAGTACAAAGCGGTAATAAGACACATAATGGAAGTCATCGCTAAGTATTATTCGACTGAATGGTAGGCTCTGGCAGCAGCGCTCTTTCTGTCGTTCTGAAAGACCAGCGCTCTTTCTGTCTACCCTGTCCTTTTTCCTTTGTTCGCGCGCTGAAACATCTTGCAAATGTGATTACGCACCAACTAGCCCATGCTTCCACTCTTGTCAGGATTCCCATTAGGCAGCATCAATAATCTTCGACACACCCTCGTCCGTGTTACATTTCTAAAATACCAACAATGTACAGTACTCAGTACCCACAGAAGAGCTGTAAGCTTCAAGATGGAAAGCGTTAGCTTACACCGTCACTAGTATATAAACAAACGAAACAACGGAGACAAGTAAGAACACTGCAGTGTACACATCTTACAAATGAGCACTGAAACACCAATTCATCTCTGTGTATCCGAATAATACAAGTCAAAGAAGAAATAAAAACAGATCGTATTGTTCAGATTACAAAGATCACCATATGCATGCGTTTAGAATAATTTGCGAACGCTTTAGAGCACTATACGTACTCTACTATGGGAAAGCTATATAAGCTGTCTTAGTACAACACTCAGACCGTGTCACACATACACATTGTCGGAAGACATGAACGACTACTGTATTCAGCTAAAAGTCTTTTAACGATTGAGAGTACTTAGTACTCTACTATGGGAAAGCAGTACAGTTGATTCGAAAAAAAAAAGTGTTTGATGATTGAAAGTACTTCGTATTCTGGAAAAGCATGAAAGCCGTCCCATTGTATGGCAAACAGCGTATGTGTGATTAAAAAAATGTTCAGCGATTCAGATTACTTGGTACTCTACTATGTGAGTCATAAATCTGTGTGTTTAGAAAAAGTTGTTAACAATTTAGAGTTCTAGGTACTCTACTATTGGAGAGCATAAAGCCGTCCCGTAAGCCACACACTTGATAAGGCCATGCCGACAAAAAACGTATTGACACTTTTTGTGTTTAGAAAAAAATTGTCACAGACGTCAATCACATTTCAAGAGAACATTTTCTTGTTAGACATACTTGAAAGATTATAAACCAAACTTCATTTACATGAACATGGATATGAGATGACGTGGAAGGATCATGTGCATTCGGTGTGTCACACAAACACAGCCACACAGAAATGTGTCACAAGTAGTCAGGCACACATATGCATATTGCAAAGTAAACAAGAGGCTCAGACATAACATGAATATACACATTTCGCGCATTTGCGTGTTGTTATGGCATTTCTGCCGACGCATCGATACATCAGCTTACCTATACCAGGCCGGCCGAAAGACAAGTTTCACTCGTCCGTTACAGACCAACACAATAGAGCAAGATCAGTGCCGAAGGAATTCCCCTTCGCCGAGGAAGAAGAGCTCCTCCGACAAAACAGCAGCTCTGAGTGCGATCGCCCAGACCCGGAAGAGTGGGTTGTGGTGGCGGCCCACTGCAATCGCCTCGCAGCTTTTGTCGCAGACGCAGAAAGAAACGGCAATTGACAATGAGAAGGCATGTGAAACGGCCTTGAGAACAACGCCCAGAATAAACGAAGTGATTTACTTTGAGACAGTGAAACCCAGAATGTACGGCTTTCCAGAAAACACGAGCAATGACACAATTCCTCAGAACGTGCTGATTTTTTTCCCGATGGGAGCAGTTCCGGCATGTTTCTGACTGGACCATTCTCCACCTCTCGAGGTGGTTGAGAGTGGAACGCACACCCCATCCAGTGGGATGAGGGAACCGACTGAAGCAACAAAGCAGCAGTTGTCTCAATTATAGGGCTGTTCAACACATCTACGCCAGGACAGGTCGACTGGACATAGCAAAAGAAATGCCACAGTTGATGCATAAAACGAAAAAAGTGTTGTTGACTGTGGCCCTCTGTCGGCTCCGTGCCCTCTGTTAAGGTGCGCATTCGGCATCGAATGCCGTAGGTGAGCCCCCAGGTGGTAATAGAAAGCGTCCGTGAGGGAGATTCCTCCCCTTGAACTATAGGCGCAAAAGGAAGTGCAGTGCCAGCAGCCGACAGCGTATGGACACCGAAGGAAAAGCGAAGCCTCCCTGAGAACGCTGCTCTCTTAGTGCCACACGAGAGACCAACTCAGTGCCATCTGACCGAAAAAAAAAGGAACACAAAGCCGACTGCAAGGCTCACACGATACGTAAAGACGGTTGCACGTTGTGAAAAAGTACCAAATGCGACCACAAACTACAGTTCGTGCAAGGTACCTTTGCTCAAGAAGCGGAATGTCGAAATCCCGTGCGTCTTTAATTTTTAGTATTACTTCTTCGAGAACGTTTAACGAAGCAGATTGAGAAATGGCACAGTGGTTGTATGAAATACTTAAAGTACGAAGGGACGCGGCTGACTGAGTAGGAAAAAAAGGGGCTTAGCCTGGAGTTTGGAGAGCCAATGAAATACTAGGATTTCGAGAAGTTCAACACTGCACCTGAAATGCCGCCACACTGGAAGAATAAATGCACGCTGTGTGAAAGGCTATCTTTATCTGAAAGGTACAAGGTCATGTCGTCAGCGAAAACTGTGATTTGCACGACTGTTATACCTGAAAAGTGATGAAAGAGTGGTTCTTGAGAAGAGCAAACGGTACCTAATTTCTGTCTGCCTATTGAGTGACCTAATTGTAGCGGAGGGGGGAAGGAGGGATAAAAAGATTCGTGGAAAGATATATATGAAGAAATAGAAGAGGCAGTGGCAGGGAAAAAAAGGAGATAGGAAAGTTGGGAGCTGGTCGAAGAAGTCCGAGGACGGGGCACCGCCTAAAGCTGCACGGCGTCAGAAGGTCGCGGAGGACCAACCATTGTCGAGAGCTATGCTGGCGTCGGAGATCGCGGGTGGCACTAATGAGCCATACAAGCTACCAACAACAACCATGTGTGTTTAGAAAAAGTGTTTTATGATTTAGAGTACTTAGTACTCTTCTGGGAGAGCTGAATGCTATCCCGTGGTCCGTATAACTATGAACTAACAGCAACTCGTCAAACTCTCAGTGCGAACTGTTTAGAAAATTTTTTTAACAATTTCGAGTACTTCGAACTCAACTATGGGAGAGCACTGAACCGTCCCGCTAAAAACGCCGCCACCATACGAAAATTCAAGAGACGTAATTATGCTAAAACCGAATGTGCATTTTAAAAACACAAACTTTAGTTAATTTGAGGCCTATATAAATTTCTAGCAAACCTCCTGGCTTTATGACAAACAGTACATCATTATGCCACGTGAGCGATTTGCAAACCAGCTCTCAGAAAACCACACCGCCAGCAACAGACGGGCAATATGCCTAACAGCTTTGAAAACATAATGTAGCAGCACATAATCATTGGTCTAAAATGCCCGAAGGAGGACACATTAGACATTTCAGAATTGACCAAAAGTGACTTACGTCTACGCACGCTCTTGCATTGCTTTGTTCTCTGAGCCTCGCCCACGACTAATATAAAGCTTACATACACAAGCCGGTTTGAGATCTCGGCAGTAAATTTCAGTACCACATCAGTAAGGCAAAAACAGTGCCATGTAGCCTGTATAATCTGTTTCCACACTAGGCAAAACTTGAGCTGTAATTTGAAGACATGTAAGCTGGCATCACCGTAACGCTAGAATCCCCCTCTGGCTTGCACTCATGCACCGCATGTGCTTACCATTTGTCATTGTTGGCTAGGAACACACACACGTTGCGAAAGCGCCAGCCAGAGCAAGATTTTATAGTTCCAGACGCCCATCGCCACCGAGCACTGAAACATAGCATGTTGGACCGTCTCTCTTTTGCCGCAGCTTGGGCAGCAGTCATTCAGAACGACTCCACAATGTGCTAACCAGTCACGCGTAGGCAAAGCCCTCCATCTTCTCAACCAGTCAAACTCGCGCACCTGGTTAGGTACGCGATTGCAACGCCATCGTTTCCATTTTTTTCGGGCAGGATGCCTTATCTTCCTATTTGCCCAGTGTGCTACTTGTCACCATTTCGCCTATTTCTTGTGATGAAACATCTTCCAGACTGCATGAAGCTATTGATTCCACTGTTCGTTTTAAGCCACTGGCTGCTCTTTAAAACTTAAGCGGAATTTCTGCTTGTAGTCCAATATGTGGATTCGCCATGAAAATGCTTTTAGTGTACTGTTCCAGTACATCAAGAGCCAGTGCCCCGGATAGTTGCTGTCATCGAAGAGCTTCTGTATTGTTTTTGCAGCCAGCGCTCCCGTGAATGTTGGTATGTCTGGGAGACTCAAGCCTCCACGGTTTGTGGGAAGCTGTAAGAATGTGTGTTTAGAAAAAAATGGCAGCATATCCGCGCAGTGAATGATGGACAGTGGGGTGAAGCATCCGTCCGTCCATTCGTTCTTGCTTCCGTCCATCCATGCGTGCGTCTGTGTGGCCGCCCGTGCGTCCATACGCCCGTCCGTGCGTGCGTCTGTTCTTGCGCCCGTCCCTGCGTTCGTCCATGCATCCGCCCCTGCGTCCGTTCATGCGTCCATCCATGCATCTGTCTGTGTCCATTTGTTCATCTATTCATCACTCCAAGTACCACCATCTCGCATCTTTTTATCATATATTCCCCATATAGAAGCACCGCATCCAGCGGACATTCCAAGAACTAAATGAGAGGTGGCACATGCACAATTTCTTACGGCTTGCGCTTCGGGTTTAGTACCCACCTTTAACCACCTCGAGTTCATGGTATATACTAGTTCACTGTATTCGTGGCACTGCGACCCAACGCTCGCTAAACCTTTCTAAAACCAAGGAGGTTACGCCCAGCGAGTATAACGTAGCAACCTTTTCCTGTCAGATAGTGCTCAATATACATTCCAATGGCTGCTAATGGGGATCACAGCGTGCGCGTTAACTAAAATCCGAATGCTCCTGTCTCTCATTCCCCATTAGCAGCTATCGGCATGTACAATGAGCACTGTATTTTATTGTTCAACAACGCACAGAGGGAACTCTCACCAGCACCACCTTGGAGGTCAAAATGTTATACTTGTTACATGCTACAATGGCTACGAAAGACAAGCGGGTGCCGCTAGAAGGAGCTTCGCCCCTAAAGGTGGTTCACGATTTAGAGTAGTAGGTACTCTGCTATGGGAGAGCATAGAGCCGTCCCGTAGGCCTGTATATCAAGGCCCCCATTCTTCCATAGCCCGGATGGCCGTCTGCTGAAGCCGATGAGTAGTTACGAAATGCTCATAGTGTTTAAGTTTAGCTGCATGAACTTCTCTCGCTAACTTAGTCAGATTTTTAAAAACGCAACATCAATATTCAACCGTACTGCAAACAAGCTCTTAAAAACGGCTCCGCCAGCAGCAGAAGTTCTATAGTTGAACATATTTTGACTGCTGCGGGAAAAATAGCCACGCCGAATAAAATGTCTAGAACTCACAGAAACTAGCATACTATTTCTGTGATGTAGAAACCGTTCCATGGTGACTTAAGGTTAAGTGTCCATCTCGTAAGTTTTGCGCTCGTTGAACAAACGCATTGCATGAAAAAAATTGAATTGGATTGGATAAAAGTTTATTTGGTCCTCCAAAACACAGATCACTGTGTTGCAAGCAGCTCCCACGTGGGGACTGAGATGCCAAGCTCCTCAGCCGCCTCGTGGGCTTGGTGGACAGCCCAGAGCTGATCTGCGAAGGACGAGCTTCGGATTGCCGCCTCCCATCTGGCAGAGGTGATGTTCGATATATGAGCGAATTTGGTGCACTGCCAGAGCATGTGTTCTAATGAAGCTATTTCCCCACAATGTGGACAAAGATTACTTGGGTATAGGTCAGGGTACATGATGTGTAACATTTTCAAAGTAGGGTACATCCGCGTTTGCAAAAGCCTTAATGTAAGTGCTTGGGGCCGGGTTAGATTTTTGTGAGGTGGAGGGACAATCCTTCTAGACAGGTAGAAATGTCTAGTGAGCTCGTTATATGTTGTAAGAATTTCCCAGTTATCCCCTTTACCGGTAGAACGCATCCCCGGGGAGGCGCGGTTGGAGAGTTCTCGCGCCGCCTCGAGTGCTGCTTCATTGAGATTGGGAGGAAAATCGTTCATTTTCCCAAGGTGAGCTGGGAACCAACTCAGAAGATGATGCGTTATGTTCTTGCCTTGCAGTATTCTCAGCGTTTGTTCAGAGACCGTCCCCTTGGCGAACACCCGTAGTGCTGCCATGGAATCACTGTAGACGACTTCAATGTTATCCATCTTGAGTGCTAAGGCGATGGCCACCTGTTCCGCAATGATTGGGTCTTTCGTCCTGACCGTCGCTGAGTTGACGACGTGGCCAGCCCCATTGACCACCACTTCCACAAACGCTTTCCCATTGGTGTAAGAAGCCGCGTCAACAAATACGACCCCTCGTTCCTCGTTTGAGACTTGACGAAGTATAGTCCTGGCCCTCGCTACTCTTCTTCCGACGTTGTGTTCTGGATGCATGTTTCTTGGTATAGGAAACACCATGATACTCTCCCTTATGCATGAAAAAAATGGCAGCATACCCCGGAGTGAATGATGGAGAGTGGGTCGAAGCATCCGTTCGTCCATTCGTTCTTGCTTCCGTCCGTCCATGCATGAATCTGTGTGGCCGCCCATGCATCCATCCGCCCATCCGCGCGTGCGTCTGTTCGTGCGTCCGCACGTTCATCTGTGCGTCCGTCCCTGCGTTCGTCCATGCATCCGCTCCTGCGTCCGTTCATGCGTCCATCCGTCCGTGCAGCCATTCATGCATCCGTTCATGCATCTGTCTGTGTGTCCGTTCGTCCGCTTATTCAACAGTCCAAGTACCACCATCTCGCATCTTTTTATCACATATTCCTCATATAGAAGCACCGCCATCCAGCGGAAATTTAAGGACTGAACGAGAGGAGGCACACGCACACTTTCTTACGGCTTGCGCTTCGTGTCTACTTGCCACCTTTAACCACCTCGAGTTTATGGTATATACTAGTTCACTGTATTCATGGCACTGCGGCCCAACGCTCGCTAAACCTTTCTAAAACCAAGGAGGTTACGCCCAGCGAGTATAACGTAGCAACCCTTCCTTGTCAGATAGTGCTGAATGTACATTCCGAAGGCTGCTAAGGGGGAATGAGAGACAGGAGAATTCGACTTATAGTTAACGCGCACGCTGCGAATTTTTTATTGTTCAACAACGCACAGAAGAAATCTCCCACAGGCACCACCTTGGAGGTCAAAATGTAAGACTGGTTCCACACTACTACTACGACTATGAGGGACAAACGGGTGTCGGTATAAGGAGCTTCGCCCCTAAAACTCCGTGCGAGGTAATCGTTGTCTGCAAACCGTAAAATGATGCGCGCTATATGATACCACTGTGGCACAGGAGCCTTTGGTTGCGTGGGTCGTGATCCTAAGTGAAGTGAAGCCACTGAGATTATTATTGAATGAAAAAAAAAACAGCTGTTTTTATTAGTGTTGCATCATATTTTACGATGTCATATTTAAAAGTCCCGCTTGTGTCTAACGTGCGTTTTCTTTTTAATTTAGCGTGTATTGTGTACGTGTATTACACTGCAGTGGTAATTTTTCATGCTAAGCTTTAGTAGAGTGTCGTGGGGCTTATATTTCGTATACTCTCTTTTCAAGTAATTGTCCCTTCCAGGGAAGCCACACCTTGACACTAGGCTTGACAAATCAATGAGGCGTCAGCCATAGATCTAGGTGGGGCTTGACAACGAACGAAAGGAAAGGGTTGCTGATGGTGTCACTCAAATTACTTCTATATACGCGTTTATGTTTTCCCGTTTCTTTACTCGAGAGTGCACATTTTTTTCTTTGCATGTCGGAGTATACACACGTATTCTATTGACTGTTAGCTCTGTTTGCTTTTTAGATGTTTGAATTTATTTCTGTTTTTCCCTGTGTCACGAACGAGCGCTCCGAAAAAGCGCGCGCCGCGGAATTCTAGCGACAGTAACTATACCAAGCGCTGAGAGACGCCTCAAGGTCAACGATAAAGAAAGAAACAAGCACCCAAAGACTCCCCGGGTGCGCCGTCTCTGTCCCTCGGAAGCGTGGTCTCGCCAACCAACCTCCTAAGATCGGCGGCCGAGTAGCCCTGGAAGGTTCTCGAAGGAAAGGGGCGTGTGGATGCAGAATTGCGTCACGTGTCTCGGATGGTCCTCAAAACGTCTCGCTCTTTCCTCAGCCTTCGCTGTGCATTGCACCGACGAAACGAGCAAAATTTTCTGGAATCTAGTGCGAAAGGTATTTAAGCAAGCGACGCAAAAGGGAGATCAGGAGAAGAAGAAAGTATGCGCCAGAGTGCGTAGGGTGTATCCGCCGTGTCGTCGGCGAAGGTTCTGTTCTCAGTGACAAAGCAGGTAATGAAGAGGACTTCCACCTGAGGGGTGAAGACTCGTGCTACAAGCAGAAGAGTGTATCTACCGCCAGCGAGCGAAGACTCGTTGCAACAGCTGCACGTGGGAAGTCGACGTGTTACCGGCGAAGAAGATTGGTGCTTGGCGGGCGGCCAATTGAAGACGCGACGTTTCCTGGAAGAGAAACTTCGGCGGCAGTGGAACGACAACAGCGCTGGACGTTTAGTGAGTGATTCTCGGAAGAGTATCGTTTAGACTTTTGTTCCAAGGACTTTGGACTGAATAAGTTTTCGAACTCTTTAGTCTTTAAGTGTCTTGGTTGTTCGATGCATGTGATTGCATTGCAGTGCGTATTGTTGTTTGTGTCCGTTCTTAGGAGTGTGGCTGATTGTACTGTGTAGCACGTTGTTTGATTGGTGACATATCGTATTCAAGTGTTGTCGAATGTTGCACACTTGTGTATCGTTCGATCTGCCATATTTGAGAATATAATTTTGTTTTATTTATCAACTATCGGCTCTGGCACGCTCTTTGGACCACAGCTGGCGTCCGCTGGCGCGCCAAATAGGACCACTTAAAATCGCCCGTGCTTTCGTGGTGCAGTTCGGGAGGCCGATACTTCGGCCTTTGGAATTAGCCCGGCGATCGCCTCCCCAATTAACGGAACCTGCGACACCCTGCCATGAGGGCTATGCTACAAAAGCACATAGACGTGTAGCGCCTCAATGCGCTGCTCGTCAAGGAAGAAGAAAAAGGCATTTGGGCCGCGCGGCGGGTGCAGCGCGATAATAAAAAAATCAGTTCGAAAACTGAACGCTGTCAGGGCTGGATCTTTCCCGTGTTAGCTCCGACAGTTAATGGTGACCCGATAAAGAACACACAGCCCCGATCATCCCACATGGATCCCGCCGGCTCTGCCACCAATCCTACCGGTCCTGATGCCCAAAAAGACGCCAGACCTAGCGGTGCTGCAGTCGCTGCGTATCAACATATCAACCTGCCACCATTTTGGTCCAACAGCCACAGCACATGGTTTCTGCTGGTCGAGGCGCACTTCCGTCTACGGAAAATCACCAGCCAACAGACCAGGTACTGGAATCTGGTGTCCTGCTTACCTCCGGACGTAGCCGACGACTTAGCTGATATTTTAGCGTCGCTGCACCCGAGCCATCCCTACGAAACGTTGAAGGCAGCTATCATTTCCCGCAAGTCTGAGTCCGAACACAGCAGACTCCAACAGCTCATCACGGCTACAGAGCTCGGTGACCGTCGCCCATTACAGCTCCTGCGACGCATGCGCCAGCTCCTTGGCGGCCCCCCGCCCCTCAAGAGAAGCTGCTACGTGAGTTGTTCCTCCAGCGCTTACCGCAGAGCATGATCCCGGTCCTCGTAGCTGCAGGAGATGTCCCACTAGACACACCCGCTGAAATGGCTGACCGAGTGGCGGACTACTCGCGGGCACATAGCCTCAACGCCGTTACCACACCACCACCGGCCACCGCTGCAGACCCGGCGCTCGCGAGCATCGAGAACCGTTTGGACACCCTCGTCAGGCGCCTCGATGACTTTGTACCTGCGCATCGTCGACCGTCATCCAGGTTCCAGATACACAGTCGCTGCTCGACGCCCCCACGTTCTCCGGAACTTCGGCCACCCGACGCACCGCGGGACGTTTCATCCTCAACCGTGTGTTGGTACCACCACCGATTCGGTGCCTCTACTCGCAAGTGCACTCGCCCGTGCTCCTGGTCGGGAAATGTGACGACCGACCACTGACGGCGGCAAGTGGTACTGGTCGAAAGTCATGCTGCCTTTTCTATGTTTCTGATAAGATCACTGGCGCTTGCTTCCTAGTCGACACAGGAGCCCAGGTTAGCGTCATTCCGGCCTCGTGTGCATATCGCCGTCGCAACGAACAGACCTGCCCACTCCAAGCGATCAACAATTCCGCCATTCGCACATACGGCCAACGCTCTCTTACACTTGACCTTGGACTACGCCGTACGTTCCGCTGGATATTCATCCTCGCTGACGTCTCGCAAGCTGTTCTTGGAGCCGACTTCCTCAGTTTTTTCAACCTTGCTGTGGATATGCATGCTCATCGCCTCATTGATCTCAACACCCACCTCTCCATCAACGGTGTACTTTGTACTTCCTCGCCAACAGGACTGCGTGCTCTCACACCTGCTTTGCCGTATGCAAAAATACTCGACGACTTTCCCAGCATCACGAAGACGCACACCAGAGTCACTGGTGAAGCATTCCATCACTCACCACATTGTGACCACTGGACCTCCCGTTTTTACACGACCCCGTCGACTATCTGGAGAACGCCTCGCCATCGCCCGCCGTGAGTTTGAGCACATGCTTGAACTCGGCATTGTGCGGCCTTCCTCCAGCAACTGGGCGTCGCCACTCCACATGGTGCCGAAGAAAGATCCTGGCGACTGGAGATCATGTGGGGATTACCGCGCTCTCAATGCCCACACCATACCAGACCACTATCCACTTCCTCACATACAGGATTTCACATCAAATTTGGCTGGGTGCACAATCTTCTCTAAGATTGACTTAATGAAGGCTTACCATCAGATTCCTGTAGAATCCGCTGACAATCCGAAGACGGCCATCACCACCTCATTCGGTCAGTTTGAATATGTGAGGATGCCTTTTGGATTGCGCAACTCAGCACAGACCTTTCAGCGCACCTTCAACGAGGTCACGCGAGGTCTCGATTTCGTATTTGCCTAACTTGATGACCTCCTTGTAGCAAGCTCATCCGGCCCTGAGCATGAAGCCCACCTGTGCACCCTGTTCCACCGCCTGGATGATTACGGCGCTTCGTAATTAATCACAATAAGTGCCTCTTCGGCGTCGCTACAATAGAGTTCCTAGGCCACCTTGTCACTCCAAAGGGTATCCAACCACTCGCCAGCAAAGTGAAGGCTATTCAAGACTTTCCACCCCCGACTTCACTGAAGAGACTCCGAGAATTTCTGGGCCTACTAAACTTCCATCGCCGCTTTCTTCCAAAGTTCGCCACATTCCTAAAGCTCTTGACCGACCTATTGGCTAAAAAGAAAGACCCGGCTGCGCCACTGGAGTGGCC
Source organism: Rhipicephalus annulatus (assembly GCA_013436015.1). Classification (NCBI taxonomy): domain Eukaryota; kingdom Metazoa; phylum Arthropoda; class Arachnida; order Ixodida; family Ixodidae; genus Rhipicephalus; species Rhipicephalus annulatus. The sequence goes on along the minus strand of WOVY01001030.1, from coordinate 2,529 downwards.
CAAGGACGCTGCATCTGCCTTCGACACAGCCAAGAAGGCTCTGGGAGACGATACCATGCTCATACATCCCGTCCTGATGCCCCAATTCGTCTCATCACCGATGCATCAAGCGTGGCAGTTGGCGCTGTTCTCGAGCAGCACGTATCCGGTTGGCAGCCCCTTAGGTTTTTCTCGCAAAATCTGAAGTCACCAGAGACAAAATACAGTACATTTGCCCGAGAACTCCTCGCGGTATACCTCGCCATCAAGCATTTTCATCATTTATTGGAGGGCCGGGACTTTTACGTCGTTACAGACCACAAGCCCCTGACGTTTGCCTTCCATCGCAATCACAGCAATTATACTGCACGGGCGATCCGTCACCTATGCTTTATTTCCGAGTTCACTGTGGATCTCACACACGTGCATGGGCTGGAAAATGCTGCTGCTGATGCACTATCCCGCATCGATGCCTTGTCGACCCAGCCACCACTAGACATGGAAGAGTTAGCAGCTGCCCAAAGCAACGATCCTGAGCTGCATCGTCTTCACTCTTCATCCACGTCTCTATCGTTCACGGAGTGCCCGCTTCCAATTTCTACCTCATTAATAACGTGCGAAACGTCTACTGGTGTCCCTCGGCCCTTCGTGCCTTCAGCTTTTCGTCGTGCAATTTTGATCAATTGCACAACATGAGCCATCCTGGTATTCGTGCGACCCAGAAGCTAGTCACACCTCGTTTCCTTTGGCCAAGCATCAATGCTGATGTCCGACGCTGGGCGCGAACCTGCCTTGAGTGCCAGCGCGTTAAAGTTCACCGTCACACTGTCACGGCAACATCCCCGTTTCGGCCTCCAGACGCAAGGTTTTCTCACGTCCATCTCGACATCGTCGGTCCTCTTCCGTCATCGCAAGGAGCCTGTTATCTGCTGACATATGTGGATCCCTTCACCAGATGGCCGGAAGCGTTTCCCATTTCCGACATTACAGCACCAACAGTTGTCAAGGCTTTCACAAACGGCTGGGTGTCGCGCTTTGGATGCCCTTCTGTCGTCACCACTGATCGCGGTCGTCAGTTTCAATCGGCCGTTTTCACCGCACTTGCCAATATCCTGGGCATTCGACACATCCACACAACTGCCTAACATCCTTCCGCCAATGGCATGGTCGAACGGCTTCATCGGCGACTGAAAGTTACCCTCACTGCTCACCAGCCAAGGGAACGTTGGCTCGACCACCTCCCCTTCGTACTTCCGGGCATCCGATCAGCATTGAAAGTGGATCTCGGCTGCTCATCAGCCGAACTAGTCTATGGTGTTTCCCTGCGTCTTCCAGGAGAATTCTTCGAGCCATCATCGCCACCTTCCACTCACGATGCCTCCACGTACATTCGAGAGCTGCGCACCACGTTTCGGGACCTTGCTCCCGTGATTCCTGCCGACCGACACCCCCCAGTATGTCTTCATCAGTCAGGATCTGCATGACTGCAGTCACGTCTTCGTTTGGCGTGACCAAATACGGCCACCACTAACACCAGCCTATGATGGCCCATTCCGCGTACTCCATCGTACACCTAAGACGTTCACGCTGGACATCAATGGCCGTGAAGACGTCGTGGCTGCTGATCGACTGAAACCGGCGTATATCGCCGCTCTCGCGGCCGCGGGGTTTCAATCTAAAGTCTGGATGCCAACATCCAAGCATGTCCACTGGGCGACTCCTCTGGTCACTCCTACGGCTCTCGCTTTACGGGGGGGAGCCCTGTAGCGCCTCAATGCGCTGCTCCTCAAGGAAGAAGTGGGCATTTGGGCCGCGCGGCGGGTGCAGCGCGACAATAAAAAAATCAGTTCGAAAACTGAACGCTGTCAGGGCTGGATCTTTCCCGTGTTAGCTCCGACAGACGCTTCGAAAGCTATGCCTTGATAAAAGTATGTCGCCCGACATTGAAACTTTCACAAATAAACTTTTTCTGGAAGCGAATATTCCTTTCATTTGTGCCATAGAGAGTCTTCACAATCTACGCATATATATATATATATATATATGGTAGAAAAAGAGGTCGACAAACGTGCGAAAAACACTAATTTTACTAACGTTTCGGCAGGTGGGCCTGCCTTCGTCGGAGTGAATGGTTACACATGGCACACAGGGCACATATATAAGCCGCTTCTTTGCGTATCACATGGCTAAGTCATTATCAGTAGTTTAGGAAACAAGATTATATATCACCAAAGGTATGTTGCTATAGTGCATATACAGCTGAAAACGCGTATCATTGTACAATAGTGAATTGGCACGTATTAGATACCCTACAACTTGTGTGGAATGAAACAGGTCAGCAAAATAACAGACTGCGCACGCAGTAGCTCACTTGGTCATACGTTCTGCGGGATAATCACAGCCTAAAACATTCAGTACGCCTTTAAATAAGAAAAAGAAGTTTAGAGAGATAAACAAAATCACAAAGCAGGCAGAGCAAAATGAATGCGAGTAAATGGTGAAGCGACAAAGGCCACCTACATTATGTAGGTAATATTCAACAATAGGCCA